>MU733504.1:24190-67390 GCA_026770625.1 Nicotiana glauca
CCCCCATCTCTTCTTAATTCCTTACTCTTTTAGCATTGTAACACTTTATTTTTTAAAAAATCAGCTTTTCTAATTGCTCTTTCAAACCTTGTTTACTTTCAAACCATTATGTGTTGAAATCCCATCTTATTTGAGCCTTATTTATTTATATGTTAATTGTACCCAAATTCACAATAATTGTCTGGCCGGGAACCACACTAGTGGATTCTTAGGGGTGCCTAACACCTTCCCCTTAGAATAATTTCAAGCCATTATCCTATCTCTGGTTATTCAAATCAAACTCTTTTGGTGTCCTAATGCACCCTGATCATTAGGTGGTGACTCTTCAAATGCAAAATCCAGTTTCCCAAAAGGAACGAGTTGTCCCTCCAAATGTCACAAACCCGATTCCTGCGGAGGAAAAAGGGGGCGCGACAATGACAATTGCAACAAGAGTAAGCAAGAAAATATCAAAGGGAGAAAATAAGGGTTTATTAGATAGGTGTAAGATATTTGTTTGGGATCTAACTCCTGATAATTCACTCTGTGGTTCAAGTGAGTCTCTCGAATTCACTCTATTATTAGTTTGAACGTTTAGCAGAAACTCCTCTCTCGATTATGTCTCAGCCTCACAATATTAACTAAGTTAAGCTCAGTGAAGATATGCAAGAATTATCCTCCTAACTAGGTCTAAACAATAATTCAACTAGCCTCTTTCGATTACTAAGAAGAATCAACGAATTCAACCAACAAGATAATGCAAAACATCACAAATTATGCCTCTTTCAATTACATAAATATGTGAATATATATGCAATAATAAAAATAACCAATCAATACATAAAACTAGAGTTAATATCAACAAACAATTCTTAAAATACCAAATCCATCAATCATGTTACACCTCATCTTTTCGTACGTGAAAGTACATGATAAGTAAATTGATGCAAGATTGAAAAGGAGATGTACATCCCGCATTTTTGTACATTAAAGTTTCGTCGTAAGTTGATTGGCGTAAGCTCGGGAATGAGATTATTTTGAGATTATAAGTATTATGCTATTTCAAACAAGTGATAAGTAAATTCGTGAAGGTGAGAGGGTAAGCGAATCGAACAAAATGAGTTTCGTCGAAGTTTAACAATTTGGGATAAAATATGGTCCATGTTATAATACCCTGTATTTATGGACTAGTGCCACACAAGGTACCACATGACCATTATGATAAGGTGTATAAAGTGTGTTAAAAGTGAGTAGTATTTTATGTAATTTGAGATAATTCTTAATTATATGGATAATTGGGTAATTATTAATTTTAGTGGGAAATTAACTAATAAATTAAGATCTTTGGATAAGTTTAAAGAGTCCCACGTGGCAGCAAGTGAAAAAGGCTCAAAATGAAATTGTGACTCTTACTCCATGTAGCATGATGGCACATTAAGAGAGATTGGTGGCTTAGCCATCTTACAAAGTGGGGTCAACACCACCAAGACATAAAAACCTATCTAAAATCACTTAAGAAGATTCTTGCATCTCTACAATGAAGTGAAGGGGAACTTCATCAAAGTCACACGAAATTATATTGTGTAATGCCAGTGTAAGATGCAATTCTAAGAGAGCACGGTACAATCTTTCTCAAGAATATCATACGAATTTTTCCCTACTTCAGTTCGCCATTACGTGTTTTTTTGCAAAAGACATGTATTAGAGGAATTGTTAAAAGAATCGGTTCAGGTATGTTAAGACTATCACTTATTTCCTTTTGGCATGATCCATACGATAAAAACGAAATGAGCAAATGCACAACTTCTATAAATAACTTTATTCATAGAAATACTAGAGGTGCCTATGTTCTTAATTCCTCATAGGTTCTATTGTTCTATCATCTGTTCATGGGTCTTAGAAAATATGTAAGTTGATAAAGTTTATTTCATGATATTTATCAAAGGCATAATGGTCTTTTGACATTCCGAGAGATTTTATTGACGTACTTCTCATGAACTGCTTCATTTATATATGTACATTTACCCATGACCAGATGGCATTATATATGGGATATGAGGAAAGGTCACGGCGTTATATATGCACCACCACCTGATCAGCTGGTATACGTTGATGATTTTTCCCACAGTGGCTAAGATGATATGATGGGATGCCCTCAGAGGCTTGATGATGTTATATACACCTATGCATGGTATGACATTTATATGCATGTGCATGGTATTATAAATATTATTGATTCACAGAGTTATTCAAACTTACATATTGAGTCTTTTACTCCATGTTTCTCTCATGTCTATTGTTTACTGATTTTCATTCCTTACATACTCGGTACATTATTCGTATTGATGTCCTTTTTTCCTGGGGACGCTGCTTTTCATGGCCGCGGGTACCGATAGACAGGTTGAGAGCCATCCAAGTAGGCTATCATCTCAGGAAAAGGTGTTGGTGCGCTCCTTTTGCTCCGGAGTTGCTTATTTGGTTAGTATGACTTGAACGTGTATTGATTAGTATGGCGGGGCTCTGTCCCAACCTTTATGGTATAGATGTACTCTTATAATCTTGTAGACATATGTCATGTCTACGAATATTTGTATGGCCTTGTCGGCCTATATTTAGTGTACGAGTGATCATTTTGGCCTTATAGGCCTGTATGTCATATGTATAAGTTTGTATTACATGTTGGGTCATCCTATGTCGAGTGTTCCCTCATGCTTCATTCTAGTTATCTCACATCATCATTTCCATTTCATTTGCCTATGATAATATGATATTAAAGATACGTTACGTTGGTACTCGGTTGAGTAAGGTACCGGGTGGCAGTTGCGACCCATTGGTTTGGGTTGTGACCAAATTGGTATCAGAGCAATTTTGTCCTGGACGAGAGGTGACAGGCCTTGAGGTAACAAAAGAGTATAGGCCATAAAGTCATACCTTCATTTCGAGGAATAAGTTTGTGACTCCAACGTGATTACCAGAAGGAAAAGTTAGACCCCAAAGTAATAGAAATCAGGATGGACTGGTGAACAAAATAAACTAAATATGAATTAGGGATTGAATGATTTGATAATAGTCTGCATCATGAGAATTTTAGATATTGCATTCCGAAGATAATAGAATGGACGACAAAAGGATAACCTTTAAAGTTCATTCAGGAAGATGCTTCCCTAAAGCAAGCAATGTAAGCAAAGTTAAGCTTAAAGGACTGTGTGTTCCAGTTACACTAAGTGTCACCCTTGTGAATAAGGAATTTTTTTATCCTTGGCACAAAAGGATTACCGCAAGGCGAGTAAGGGTCATCGATAATGTGAAAAGATGCCAAAAATGAAGAGGTAAAACATCTATAGGTAGATCGTCGTAGCTCTAAATCTTAGTACTCTCCTAAAGGGGGAATATGGAGTGATGTGGCATTAAGTTAGAATTAAGTGGTTTTAGTAACTGTGGAATAGTATAGGAAGAATGCGATAAAAATGAGAAAGGGATGAGATTGCAATTATTCAAAGCCTATAGATATACTACGATTTCAGAACATTATGCAAACACGACGTCAAGGAGAGGAAGTAAGGGTTCCTGCCTGAGATGTTATTGATAAATAAAGAGTCATTGTGAGACATAAGTTAAGAAAAAGGAAATAACCCAAGAAAGATTACACGGACTATTGATATGAGAATAGGCCAACGAGTAGTTAGTAGTTGATCCAAGAAGAGCCTAGTTATGGCTAGACAAGAAGATACAGACAAATCAATAGATCGTGCAAGATATACATAGTGAAGCCCAACATGGGGAATTTAGTCTCGCAGATATGACATCGTGACCCTTAAGAAATATTCATACAGGAGTTGGGGTAGTTAAAGGTATTGTATGAGTGTTGCGAAAATAAAAGAGAGTGCCATTGGGAAGACAGTCAAAATATCAGTTCAGAAGCAACCCTACAAGCACAAGGACATCGAGGTAAGTAACTACGGATAATTATAGGCGACGAAGGACATCAAAAATTCTGTTGAGGATGCGGTGTAATAAGCTCGCAACTTTAAAAGAGTGAAAAGGTCCTCCCTAAGTACTACAATGAAAGACCAGCTGAGGAAATAAGGAAGAAGGCTTCAACCTAAATATAGTAACTTGAAGAAGAAATGTTCATGTAAAAACAGTCTCACTACAACATTGTATGCACTCCATAAGAAAGTGGCACCTACCGTGGCTAATAAATGGGAAGTAAAATCAAAAGTAATATTCAAGATCATATGAGTTGCATGAAAAAAATCTGGCATGCATAAGAACTAAGATAATCTAAGTATGCACGCAACAAGGGGGCAAAAAGACCGAGAAAAGTAATAGCTTACATTTAAAGAAAGCTGAGAAGAAATGAAAGGAATTATTCAATCAATGATCTAGAGTTAGTTATGTTATGAACGCACTTAAGAGTTCGAGTATCCATTCAGCATATATGTTGACAATCATACAGCTGTAGAAGATTCCGGTATAACTTAAAAGAATGACTTGAGCCCAGGTCATAGATAAAGGATTGAATTGTTAGAAGATTATATCATGGATATTCCATAGCGTCAATGAAGGGTTAAAGTAATAACTAATACCATGAGCTGCAGATTGGAAGATAGCTTAAGCCGGCATAAAGGTTGATCAGATGAATGAGGAAACTAAAGAGTTACATCAACTAAGTAAATCAGGAGTCTGATTATTGGACCCAAAAAATTATAGACCTCGTGATTGAGAACATGTTAGTATCACTTTTAAATATCATAGGTACAAGAGAGATAGTATAGTAGCCATATTCTATAACGGCTCTACGATAAAGCGAGTTAGAAGAGTACCAGCCTCATAAGAAGTTAGTATGAAGCTCTCACTGGATTGCGTATGCACTAGAGGTGAAAGTATTATAGTAAAGCTTCAAGTTGTGGATATAAATTATACCTATGTGGAAGGGAGGTTGTGAAAGAGATAGAAGATGTGATGCAAGATTTTAAGGTAAGTAAGATAAAGGTAAACAACGTACGGGATACTCAAATGCAGAAGGTTGTGAATAGTCCATACTTTGGATAGAAAGCTAGAAGCACTAGGATTCAGTATCCAAGAATGATAGCGGCATCATCATTGGCATATCTTCCAGCCTATGGTTTCGAGGTATCGAGAGGTCTAGTTGAGAGAGTCAAGAAGAGTTAGAGATGATGTGATGTCTCGCTTGATGTTCCAGAATAACATAAGAAAATCTATGGTGCAGGCAAGTTGAAGGAAGGTTGCAAGTAGTATAAATAGATATGTGTAGGTCACAAGCTAAAGTGTGGTAGAAAGACAAGGTTTAAGGAAGACAGGAGCAAGGATGAGAAAAGGGAAGTGAGAAGGTGCCCAAAATGGATAAGTTCTCAGTATTAAGGCCATGAAAACAAGAGAGCTAATGGTTCTCTAAGTTATAGAAAGCTCATTATAGCCTGAATAAACTCAAAGGAGTCTATGACTAGTAGAATTTAAAAGATATGGAATATTGCCCTGGTAGTAGAATGAGGATGTTATTATGATAGGAAAAGGATGACGTTTGGGTCTTCGATTGAGTAATGGTTTGAAGAAGAAAAAAAAAGGGATTTCATGAATTGTACGGGATTAAAATACCTACATAAGGTAAATCACATTGGGATGCTATGAAATACGGTTATTGAAGTATAATATCGCCCCTATGAGGATCAGGAAAATCACTTTAAATGTTCCTCGATGCAACGTAAGCCCTAGTGATAATGTATTACATAATATGTTTCAAGTTATCAGTAGTAGATTGAAAATCAACATTAAGGTGAATCAACAATGGATGGATAAAAGTTACAAAGTATGAGATAAGATTAGGCCATCATTTTTAAGATGAACAATAATGAAGAAGCATTAGAGGACTTAGACTTATACATATCGGATAAGCAACGAGAGTAAGCTGGAGTTTGGTAGCAGACGTCAGTAACGATAAATCAAAGTAAGAGTTATGGTATATTATGACCAGCTTAGATGCAGTAAAGTCATACGGATGGATAACCGGGTCAATAAAATAAGATATAGCAATATTCACAAGTTCAGCAAAGTATCGAGGGAAGAACTTCAGTACACCAATAGGTTCCCAGAGGGGAAACTTGTTATAGTTATGCATATGTTCACAAAGTGAAGCCTAGAGATCGGCTAAAAGATGGAGGAAAGAGGAGAGAAGAGTCGCATAGGCACACATACAAGGACAAAGAAGTACGTACTGCATGATAGAATGTTGCAATAGTTACGATATTGGAAAAATTCCGACCACAAGTCATGGTGTGAGAAAGAGGCCTAAAGGGGGAATGCCCTGGCCTTTGGATTTATTCACAGAACAGTTGACCAGATGGCAAGGAGAGTACTAAAGTATTTGCAAGAGCTATAGGTTATGACAATGATAAGTGCATCAGTCAACATTCGAGGACGAATGTTCCAAAGGGGGGAATGATGTTACACCCCATGTTTCCGTACATGAAAGTACGCCATAAGTAAATTGATGTACGCTTGAAAAGGAGATGTTAAATCCCGCATTTTTGTACATTAAACTTTTGTTGTAAGTTAATCGACGTAAGCTCGGGAATGAGATTATTTTGAGGTTATAAGTATTATGCTATTTCAAACAATTGATAAGTAAATTTGTGAAGGTGAGAGGGTAAGCAAATTGAAGAAAATGAGTTTCGTCAAAGATTGACAATTTGGTATAAAATACGGTCCAAGCTATAATACCTTGTATTTATGGACTAGTGTCATACAAGGTACAACATGACCATGATGGTAAGGTGTATAAAGTGTGTTAAAAGTAAATAGTATTTTATGTAATTTGAGATAATTCATAATTATATGGATAATTGGATAACTATTTATTTTAGTGGGAGATTAACAGATTAACTAACTAAAGAGCCCCACGTGGCAGCAAGTGAAAAAGGCTCAAAATCAAATTGTGACTCTTACTCCATGTAGCAAGATGGCACATTAAGAGAGATTGGTGGCTTAGTCAATTTACAAAGTGGGGCCCACACCACCAAGACTTAAAAACCTATCTAAAATCACTTGACAAGATGCTTGCATCTCTACAATGAAGTGAAATGGAACTTCAGCAAAGTCACACGAAATTATATTGTGTAATAGCAGCATGAGATGTAATTATAAGAAAGCACGGTATAATCTTTCTCAAGAATATCATACGGATTTTTCTCTACTTCGGTTCGCCGTTATGTTACTTTTTTGCAAAAGATGTGTGTTAGAGGAACTTTCAAGAGAATCGGTTCAGGTATGTTAACGCTATCCCTTATTTCCTTTTGGCATGATCCATACGATACAAATGAAATGAGCAAATGCACAACTTTCATAAATGACTCTATTCATAGGAAAACTAGAGGTTCCTATGTTCTTAATTCCCCATGTGTCCTATTATTCTATCATCTATTTAATGGTCTCGGAAAATACGTAAGTTGATAAAGTTTATTTCATGATATTAATCAAAGGCATAATGGTCTTATGACGTTCCGAGAGATATTATTTACGTACTTGTCATGCATTGCATTCATTTATACATGTACATTGACCCATAACCAGATGGTGTTATATATATATATATATATATATATATATATATATATATATATATATGGGATATGAGGAAAGGTTACGGCATTATATTCGCACCACTACCTGATCAGCTGATATACGTTGATGATTTTGCCCACAGTGGCCGTGATGTTATGATTGGATGCCCTCAGAGGTTTGATGATGTTATGTACGCATATACCTATGCATGGTAATATTAATAATTCACAGAGTTTTTCAGACTTACATGTTGAGTCTTTTACTCCATCTTTCTCTTATGTCTATTGTTTATGGATTTTCATTCCTTACACATGCGTTACAATATTTGTACTAATGTCCCTTTTGCCTAGGGATGCTGTGTTTCGTGCCCGTAGGTCCCAATAGACAGGTTAGAGTCCTCCAAGTAGGCTATCAGCTCAGTGGAAGGTTTTGGTGCGCTCAATTTGCTCCAGAGTTGCTTATTTGATGAGTATGATTTAGACGTGTATTGATTAGTATGGCAGGGCCCTGTTTCGACCTTTATGGTATTGATCTACTTTTAGAGGCTTGTAGACATATGTCATATATACGAAAGATTGTATGGCCTTGTCGGCCTATGTTCAGTGTACGAGTGATCATTTTGGCCTTATATTCCCGTATGTCATATGTATAAGTTTGTATTACATGTTGGGTTGTCCTATGTCGATTGTTCCCTTATATTTCATGCTAATTATCTCATAGTATCCTTTCCATTTCATTTACCTATGATTGTATGATATGAATGATACGTTACGTTCATACTCGGTTAAGTAAGATACCGGGTGCCCGCCGCGGCCCATTGGTTTGGGTCGTGACAAATCCCTAAGGAAGAATTACTCCATTGATATGGAAAAATTAATCACAATTAAGTTTAAAGTAAAGAAAAACATAAAACAATCCAAACCCTTGTCTTGAGTGAGGATGAATGGTGAAATCCTTGTGCTCCTGCCTCTCCCTCTTCTCCTTAGCTACCTTAGGTCTAAATTATGTCAAAAGTTATTTCCATGTATATATACCAAGTAGGGTAGGGCCCAAATAAATATACCTTATCCTACGCATAAAAGGACACTTTTCCTTGATAGGACGTGCACAGCCGTGCACCTGGATGGGTGCCCGCGCACTTTTCACACTTTCTGCCCCATATGCGCGGTTAGTGCGCGGCTGCGCACTTTTCACCCTGTTCTTGTTGGGAATTTGAAACAGCGCAAAACATGAAAGTTGTAGATCTTTGAATTAGCTTTCCAACAATATATTTTGGAGTCCCGATGGAGTTTTGAGCGAAACTTTATGCGTATTTTACTAGACAATGCGCAATATACCTGCTCGATTCTTCATTTTGTTGCACTATCATCCATTGATCCCCGAACACGATCCCGGCTTAATTTCTTGGTCTTTTACTCATACTTCAAAGCTCCAAATCACTTGAATTCTTTCCATAACATATCACTCCTACAAGGCATAAAATGCACAATTAGTGCAAAATACTAGCGATTAAAGCTCAAACTCAACTAAAGTGCAGTAAATTGAAAAATGTAATAATCGACTAAAACATGAGATTATAGCCTACCATCATATGGACGTCATAATACCGATCCACAAGACTCTACTAGACACTTGCTCATGACTCGTAAAACCTATGAACCTAGAACTCTGATACTATGATATAACAGAAAGGGATACATGAAAAGATATGCAAAACAATAACTAAGTGCTAGCAGAGATCACAAATTAACAACTTCCAATACCTCGACCAATCTTTCCCTTAGAACTAAACCTGTCACGACCCCAACCCCGGTCGTGATGGAGCCCAACACAATGCTAAGCAAGCCCGACCAATTCAACACTCTCAATCCATCATATAGAGTTCATTACCAATTGACAGGGTTTAAATACCAAATTAACATGAATAGAAATCTGTAACAGTAGATAAAATGTGCGGAAATCAAGGTAACATCACTACATAGCCCACCGATCCGGTGTCACGATTCAAGAGCCTCTAATACAAGTCTGAGAAATGGCCTAAACAAGAGATAGTCTAAAATACTGAAAATAAAGAGGATGGAGGGAGAAATAGGGTCTGCGGATGCCATGTAGCTACCTCGATGACTCTGACGAAATCTGAACAGCATAAATAGCTCGAACTACGCCTCAGAAATAACACACACGGTGCAGGGAGTAATGTGAGTACTCCAACCCAGTGAGTAATAATAATAAATAATGACTGATGGAAAGAAATCTCGTAAAAGCACTAGGCAGTTCTATATCAAGCAGTAAGAAAATTTAAACATCAACAAAATGAAAGGGTCAGGTAAAATCCCTTAAACCAGTACTCAACTCATTTACTTCTCATAATAATCGAAATCATAAATATACCCCTGCGGCATACAGCCCGATCCATATATCGGTGTGGCGCACAGCCCGATCCAATAATAATAGTCAACTGTGCTCACTGGGGGTGTGCAGACTCCGAAGGGGCTCCTATAGCCCAAACGCTATACTATTGCGGCGTGCAGCCCGATCCGTATAAATATACCGTTGTGGCGTGCAGTCCGATCCATATAATATATTGCTGTGGCGCGCAGCCCGATCTATATATATGTATATATACCTTGCTGCGGCGTGCAGCCCGATCCATAACATATCAGTCATCCTCACTATTGGGTTCTCAATCCCTCTCAGTCAATATAAACTTAGCATCTCGGGCATACTAAGATAAGATAGGGATCCCAGCCCACATGTTACTCTCATTTTGATTTAGCTATTTCAAAAGCTGGTTCATATTACATTGAACAGTTAGAAACATGACTGAGGGTATGATTTTTAACAAGTAAAGTGAGGTCAATCAGTACAAATTCCCCTAAGGATTCTACAGGTCGGCACAAGACCCTAAACATGGCAACTAGCCCAAGCTATAATGATATTAATTAAGTCTCAGTCAAAAATACAGTAGAATCATCAATCGAGATGGACCAAGTCCGAATCCCCAGCAGTAATGGACCCCGCGCTCATCCTGTGGTGTGTGTCTCACCTCAACATAGCACTACATTGTGCAAATCCGGGGTTTCAAACCCTCAGGACATCATTTATAACCATTACTCACCTCAAGCTGGACAAAATCCTAGCTCGCTATGCTCTTGCCTCGCAAATCAACCTCCTCGCACGTCAAATCTGATCAAAACCATAAGGAA
This sequence comes from Nicotiana glauca, assembly GCA_026770625.1. Lineage (NCBI taxonomy): Eukaryota > Viridiplantae > Streptophyta > Magnoliopsida > Solanales > Solanaceae > Nicotiana > Nicotiana glauca. Next base: position 34,957 of record MU733504.1, read on the forward strand.
TACGTTACAATAGGCTAAGGGAACACAACCCAATCGAAAAGACTCGAAAAATATCAAAATTAACGAAATTGGCAAAACCCGAGCCCCAGGCCCACTTCTCGAAAAATTAGAAAATTAACATTATCGGATTCCTTATCTCGCCACGAGTCTATACATATCAAAATTACCAAAATCGGAGTCTATCTGGCCCCTCAAATTCCACTTTGAAATACCAAATTCCCAAGCCCTAGCTTTACCCTCCTTTGATGAATTTTCACAAATTTCCATGTTAATTCTACCATTAAATCATGTATTTAGGCCAAGGAACTCACCTCCAATCACACCTAGTCGAAATCCCCTTCAATTTCCGTCCAAGAGCTCTCAAGGTCGATCAAAAATGGTGGAAATGAACTTAAGCTTGCGGAACAAAATGAGCTTTAAAACCCTTCTCGGAACAGTGATTCCTTTACCGCATATGCGACAACCGCTTCTGCGGTATTTACTCCGCTTCTGCGGAACTCTCAATATCGTCCAGGACCGCTTCTGTGGTCAGGCATTCGCATTTGCGGACACCGCTTCTGCGCTCCACGTCCGCTTCTGCGGATATCGCCATGCCCTCTACTTCCGCTTCTGCGACTCTTCTACCGCATCTGCGGCATCGCAGATGCGGCCCCAAGCCTGCACCTACGGAAACAGCCAACCTTCCAAGAACTCGCACCTGCGAACCTACCTCTCGCATCTGCGGAACCGCATATGCGGCCCTTCTTCTGCAGATGCAGAAACACCAGATACCAGCAATATCATAATTTCACCAAGTCCAAAAAATTATCCCGATGGCCATCCGAAATCACCCCGAGGACCCCTGGACCTCAACCAAAAGGGACAACCCATCCTAAAACATCATTTAAACTTGCTCAAATCATCAAAACACCACAAATAACACCAAAACCCTCAAATTACATCAGATTCAAGCCTAAGTTCTTCCAAAACTTCCGAATTACGCATTTGATCAAAAACCCGACCAAAACACCTCCAAATGATCTAAAATTTTGCACACACATCCAAAATTACCTAACGAAGCTACAGCAACTTTCGGAATCCCATTCCAACCCTCAGATCAAAATCTCACCTATCAACCGGAATTCGCCAAAATACTAACTTCGTCAATTCAAGCCTAATTCTACACCGGACCTCCAAAATCAATTCCGATCATACTCCTAAGTCACAAATCATCCTCCGAAGCTAACCGAATCACCGGAAATCACATCCGAACCCTCTAACTCAATAGTCAACATCCGGTTGACTTTTCCAAAACAAGCCTTCCTTTAAGAGACTAAGTGTCTCATTTCCATCTAAAACCAATCCAAATCGACTCATTCACCCAAGACTCCTATAATGAAATATAAGGAAGCAGAAAATGGGGGAAACGGGGCGGTAACTCACGTGATAATGGGCCAGGTCGTCACAAAACCAATAAACCACGATAGTTACTCTATAACTTTCATAGCATGATGAATTTACTCAGATAACAAGTCAATTACACGGCAACACCCTTCATGATTTTATCTCATCCTCACCCAATATACGTATAACAGTACCAACCGGATGCCAAAAATACCGATAACAGGAATTACAAAGTAGAAAATACGCAAGTAGCAATAATGAATGAGGATATATATGTGGGCAATAGTAATAGACTAGGCAGGAGACATATGAGTAATAACACCAATTGGAAGACACGAAATATCAACTTTAACTAACTAGCATGATGGAGGCCTAGATATAGGTATAACAGATAAGAAGGAAACACATGATCTTTATAATTAACAAGTAGAGGCATGAATGACTAACATGGAAAATGGCTTGTGCTAAAGTGCAACAAAATAGATACGACATGCATGTAATTATAACAACAAGAAGCAGGCATGGTATTTGCAAGTTAAGCAAGTAGAAGGTATGAGAAGCACAATAACAGTTGAGATAGAGATCACAGACAGGACAATAACAACAAGTCACATAAGATCTATAAGTACGACAATAACAGCTCAAGGTAAAGGTATGAACATATACACGGGGAATAAATATCACAACATAATGCATGTCCCTCATCCTCGCCTGCACGGAAACACTCATTGTTCCATGAACTCACAAAAAAACATGACAATATAAATGAAATGATACTGCATCATCCTTCGTGCTTTACACTCACATAACATGATATGGCATGACCCTTCGTGATTTACACTCTCATAACATGGAATGACATCACCCTTCGTGCTTTTACTATCAATGATATGGCGCGGCATCACCCTTCGTGATTTTATTCTCACATTACATGGCACGGCATCACCCTTTATACTTTTACTCTCAAAACGTCACCCTTCGTGCATTACACTCTTCCTCACCAAGCATATGTATATCAATGGTAAACAATGTAGGAAACATAAATAACGTCAAGGAGAGGGTTAAAAGAATATTCCAAACGAATCTCAGTCACAACTTTCCAAGCCAACAATAGTTAAATAAACCCTCAAGAACCGTATTATTCAAGTGTTTCAACAAGTCTCATAAATCATCTACAACACGAGTATACAACCTAGTATCTCAAGAATATCGATCGTAGCAATGTATTAATGATTACGCATAGTAATAAACAAATTAGATACATCAATGTATTCTCAGAATTCCATCAAATTTGATCAAGTTATAATAAGCTAAGTCTTGGTCTCTAACATTTAATACTATGTTCTTAGTATCTATTAGTCAAATAAGACATGAAGCAAGAAGGTCACGTAATTCTATAAAACATAATTCATCCCCATGCATAATTAACTCCGGCACATGCATATATGCTCGTCACCTCATATATGCATCACCCCCGCATGTAGAAAATAGTGTCAAGTAGTAGGAAAAATTTCTTCGACAAAGTTAGCCAAGATACTTACCTCAATTCGGGTTACTCAATATTCAATTTAGCTTTTTTCTTTATAAATTCACCTCTGCTCGGCTCAATTTAGCCAAAGACGACTATAATACATTAGACAATGCAAAAGAAAATAATTTCAACTAATAAAGTTGTGATTTTTATGCAATTTCAAAAAAGTCAATCCCCGGGCATGCACGGTCAAAATCCGGGTCCAAGGATAGGTCTTGACTACCATAGCCTCACGAGTCTAAATACGTGTTTTGTTTCCAAATCTGAGTCATATTCGACTCTTAAATTCCAAATTTTTATTTTTCTTAAAACTTTGACAAAATCCCCAAATTTTTCCCTAGATTCTCATGAATTTGATGTTAAATATTGTGTATAATCATGAAATATAATTAAGAATTGATTAGAGGTACTTACCCAATTACTTTATATGAAAATCCCTTCACAAAATTGCCTCCCATCGAAGTTAGGATTCAAAATATAAGAAAATGAAGCTAAGTCTCGGAATTCTCAGCTATATGCAGGATGCAGATGTCACAAGTGCGACATGGGGTTCGCGAATGTGAACCCCTTGCAAATAACTCATCGTAAAAGCAGACAAGGAGATTTCCTATTGAGGTCGCATTTGCGACGAAAGTATCACAAATGTGAACAGCCTACACTCACAAATGCGAAGTCTGCCTCAGTAGCCCAGTTTCGCAAATGCGAGACTGCTTCACAATTGCAATTGTCGCAATTGCAACAAAAATATCGCAAATGCGATGATACAGTACCAGCACTCAAAAATCTTGACAAATTATTCCGAAACTCACCCGAGCCCCCGAGGCATCAAACCAACCATGCACCCAGTTCCAGAAACACAACACAAACTCGCTCGCGCAATTAGATCCTCAAAATAACCTCTAAAAGTATGAATCGAATGCCAAATGCATGAAGATCAAAGCAAACTTCAAAAACTTCTAGAATCACAACCAAGCATCCGAACCATACCAAATCAACTCTAAATTGTGCCAAATTTTGCAGAAAAGTTCTATATGACTAAATGAACCTACTCGAAGCTTCAAATCATGCATAACAACCTCAAAATGACAAATCATATCTCAAGTAAAAATCAATGAACTTTGAAACTTCAACTTCTACAATTGATGACGAAACCTATAAAATCACGTCCAATTGACATTAAATTTTGCACACAAGTCACATTTGACATTACGGTCCTACTCTAACTTCCGGAATCGAAATCTGACCCCGATATCAAAAAGTCCACTCCCGGTCAAACTTTCCAAAAATCCAACTTTCGTCATTTCAAGACTAATTCGACTACGGACCTCCAAATGAAAATCCGGACGTGCTCCTAACTCCAAAATAACCAAGCGGAACTAATGGAATCGAAGAAACTCCATTCCGAGGTTCAATTATAAAAAAGTCAAACTTGGCCAACTCTTCCAAGTTAGAGCTTAAAGCTTGAAGTTCATTCTTCCAAATAAATTTCGGATAACTTGAAAACCAACACCGATGATTTAGCAAGTCATAATACATCATGCAGAGATACTCAAGCCCTAAAACTACCGAGAGAAGTGCAGATGCTCAAAACGATCAGTTGGGTTGTTACAATAGGGGACCAAACACCAAAAAATTAGAGCAAAAGAAATAGATCCAACACAAAGAGGACCCCTTTTTTGTTAAAGACCATATATATATAAGCACCAAAATTGAAACCCTAAATCGAAATAAGGAATCAATATGCCAGATAGAGATCATTCCACTACAAAATACTAACCCATAAATCACCTTCGGTAAGAAAGAGCAAAAGAAGAAAACAAATTTAGGGTTAAATCGAGTATGAACGGACCACATGCAAACAAAAACAACAACAACAAACAGACACACCTCATAACTTAAAAAATACATATCTAAACGAATCATTCAAAACCCTAGTCAAAGAAACAAAAAATCGAAAACCCTATGTTACATTTAGCTCTAAATTGAAACAATGAGACGATATGCTTCAGTTGATACCAAAAAAAGTAAATGAATGATGATTTATAGTTTTTAAGACAAAAATTGGTACCTTCTGTGAGCACGTGATTTTTTCCCTATATGAATTACTCCCATAAATTCAAAATAAATAATTTCTTTCAGTGTTTGCAATATTGTGGATTTTTGTGACATTTTATGTTAATTATTTGCATTTTGTCTGTGCATTTTAATTCATAAAAAATACAAAATATATTGCATTTTTTTCATTTAGGATTTAACTTTGCATTTTGGGATCAATTAATAATTTAGTTATTTTTATAAAAAATGGAAAATCACAACAAAACAAAATAACCTATTTTTGTACCTTGTAATTTTTAGCGTTGAATTTTGTTAGTTTTCCTTTAATTTGTTTAAATTAATTGTGTTAACCATTATTTAGTGTTAATTAGTGTTTTGATAGGCTAATTAGGTTTTAGGAGGTAATTTAGAATTTTAATTTAATTTTTGAAAAAAAAAAGAGAGAAGAAAATGAATTTTGAAGAAAAGAATTGAAAAGAATTGAAAAGGAAGGAAATAATTGAAGGAAATCCGTTTGGGTTGTTCAGTTCAATTTCCACAGGCCTAATGGAAAATTTCGCCCAAATTACCCCAAGATCGGATGCCCAGGCCCACACTTCTAACCCGGTCCAATTCCCCCTTACCCCAAACAATGTCGTTTTCGCTTCAACAATTCTGAGTCGTCGAGATTGCATGATCCAACGGCTCAGAAGCTAGGGTCCAATAAAATATAAGTGTCTGAACGTCCCCCTACCCCCTACCATCGTCTCCACCCTCAGAGAATCCCTCGCTGGCTCTGCCGTACGCCGACTCCACCGTGCGCCGCCTGCTGGAAATTGCCTCCGCCAGTGGCGTTGATCCGATCAACCCCATTTTTACACCATTAATTCTTCTCTTTATCCTCTTTCCAAATCTCCAAACCCCCTCCCTCGAATCCCATCCTAGCTTCTCGAATCTAGAATCGAAGGGGAACAACCAAAACCCTAATTTTTCCAATCTGTCCTAAATCACACCCTAGGATCCCTTTCATTTCCTCATCTCAAATCCCCACCCAGTTTCCCTCAAATCTCACCCAGATTCCTCGAATCTTGGATCTGAAATATGGAGCCCTAGTCCCTGTTTTCCCTTTTTGCATTTTTGGGTCCTGAGATGCTTGGGTGAACTAAAAACATTCGTTAGTCGATTGTTCTTGTTAAGAACAGATGATTAACGGTAGTTGGAATTCACTCTTTGGCTTGATGGTTTGAGTGAGTGATTCCAGTGTCGAAAAGGTTATTTCAGGTAATCCTCTTTTCTCTTTCGTTGTCTGATGCATCATGTTATGATTTTGGCTGTATGCTTAGTCATAAGTTTTTGTTTTTTTTCTGAGTTTTATTTATGATAGGGTTTAGGTTGATCATGTTTAATTGTTTGTTGATTAAGAGAATGGAAATGGTGGTATGTTAGTGTTTAGAGTTATTATCTATTATGTCCAGTTAATCCAATTCATACATGTTAGTTTCTTGTTAGAATCCTGAATAAATTCAAGTATTCTTAGGTATGTCGTTTTGATTCCAAGGTCATTGAGCAATAGATGCATGTTTAGTTATAAGTTTAAAGTAATTCAGTATTGGTTTGTTTGATCTTCATTGCTCCTTCAATTTTGAAATTTGTTATTTGTCCTAGTTGTTAATTAGTGGGAACTCTTAGGGTCTTAATTACACAAAGGAAACTTTAGGGGTCTTAAGGGTAAGGTAAGGGTTGTAATAACCAGTCAGGTAAAGGGCAATTCAGGAATTCTAGGTGGGGGAAGGAATCATTTCTGTTAGGTAGAAGTTTCCAGGGGATAGGATAAGTGTGAGTCTGTTAAGAGGCATGATTTTGAGATTCTTTAGAGGGGTAGGAAGGCAAAAATAATTTGGTCAATAGGGGTAAAATGGAAAATGGCTAGTTAGGATAGGGCTGCCCTAAATATGCCTGTATAAGGATCTCCTTTTCCTCATTTGGGACGGTCTGACACATTCTGAAATCTGAGAGAAAATTGGAAAAATTAAAAAATACTACAAATTCAAAAACAGCTGAAGAGAGTGAAACTTACTGTTCCATTGTCTTTTTTAGTTCCTAAAGCTTTTAATTCTGAAATAATTATTGGGTATATCTAAGGTCTAGAAGATGGATTGAATCTGGTTTAAGGCCTGATTTTATGGTTTCTAGGTTATGTTCGAGTGAGTTGTTTTAGTAAATTGGCTGAGCTTTGTTTTTGGTTTTAAAATTGATTCACTGAATTGTTTCCCTGTTGTTGATCTCTGTTCATGGCTGCTGATAACCTTTAACCTCTGTTCCTCATTTCAGGTACACAATTTTGTAACTCATTGGTTATGAAGTGAAGAAATGAAAATGGGAGTTTGAAGTAGTATATCTGATTTGGCTGTTTATTCACAGTGTTTTTTTTGTCTTTCATAATGTCTATATGTTTAACCATCTTATTCAATAATTGGAGCATGTTCGTTTATATAGCAATTTCCTTCTAACCTCGATTAGCAAATGATGTACCGATGTTGGATTTCATCTGTGTGTTCATTTGGGTCTCACCTCTGAATTTAACTTGTATTAAACGCATATGAAATAGGCTGTTAAGAATGGTTGCAAGTGTCATATATGTGGTTGTTGATTATGATGAAATAGCTTCATAATGATAAGTAGTGGATTTGTCAAATGACTCTTAATTGAATTCTGAGTGTAGCATATGGACATGTACTTGACATTCTGAATCCTTCATTGAGTTATACAATTGAGCATCGTTTGAAACAAAGATTAAAGCATAGAAAGTGAGTTAGAAAGAAACGATGCTGATACGTGTATGTCTATTTAGGTGGAACCAGCTTAATCTGCGATTGAAATGACCATGTAACAATTTCTGAAAAATGTTCAATCAAATAATTGCTTTGATCTCTTACATTTCCTAGTAGTTTATAGTCTGCGAATATGAAATCGCCTTTCTTTTTTGCTTGCACTCTCATTTATGAATCCCCTTAGTCTGGTTCGCGTTATTGGTTAACAAGTTCTCCTTCATTGTATTCAATTAATTAGTAAGGGCACCTCGTTAATCACATCTGGAGCTTTGTGGAACTTTGCTGTTACATGGGCTCGATCCTTGACCCATGTTCCACTTGACCTGAGTGTGTTTCTTGGGAGCAAGCTCCCTCGATTAGGCCTTCTTCTAGCCCAGTCATTTTTGAACCCAAAATGTTCCATACCACAGTTAGTCGCGAGTACATATGCCATCAATTTACTTTGGCTTCGTTACTTTCTTGGGTAAGATCTTTGTAAGGGCTAATTGTACCCTGTTAATTGGTCATGGCTCTTTTGATCATATTTAGATTTTAATCTTGGTAAATAGAGGTATGTCGTACTAGATAACGCAAATAATTTACGGTTTTCCGGACTCTAGTTTAAATGACTTCTTAAAATGGAACCAAGGTGCGCCGCGCCAAACAAAATTACAAATGCGTGGCCCTATTTAATTATTTCTTTAAAAATATTTATAAATCGGGACGTGCCATTGGCCTCCCACAAAGATATCAATGTGTAGTTGCTTTAGGCGCGTATCTTAATAAATCTACTTTTCTAAACTCGGGTGCACATTTATGTGACCCAAATTCAAATCTCAAGGATGTTAAAATATGTCAAAAACCACGGGTGCATTTATGTGACGTGGTTCGAGACGTGTTTTAATGACGCTGCAATTTTCTCTAAAAATGAATAAAAGCGGTTTAAAGTTTAAAATTTGCACATAGGTTCATAATTGTTTAAAATCAGATAATCAATCCATTTATAACAGTTGAGCGACCGTGCTAGAACCACGGAACCTCAGAATGCCTAACACCTTCTCCCGGGTTAACAGAATTCCTTACCCGGATTTCTGGTTTGCGGACTGTTAAACAGAGTCAATCCTTTCCTCGATTCGGGATTTCAAATCGGTAACTTGGGACACCATAAATCTCCCAAGTGGCGACTCTGAATCTCTTAATAAATGAATCCCATTTCGATTGTCCTTTAATTGAAAAAAACTCCCTTTATTAAAAAGGAGGTGTGACAGCTCTGGCGACTCTGCTGGGGAGAAGAACCCAGAACTTCGGTTCAGGGTTAAGAATTCGAGCTTGGAATAATTGTTGTATTTGGCTTTGTTTATTATCTGATTTTTTTACATGTTTGGGACTAATGTGCAAAATGTTGCTTTTTACCGCTTTGATATTATTTGAATTATATATATAAAACTGTTATGAAACCCCTCTCTTCTCACCTCTGGGGATGTGCTCGCTGGTCGAGACTCCCTATTCTGTTAGTGTCATGCCTTAAAGTAAGAAAGAGGCCGGACAAGTTACTAAGCCGGATGGCCTTTTGGTTCCCGATACGTAGCCCCCTCCTCGACTCAAGTTATCCGTTTGGGTACATAGTCTAGAACATATAACCAGGTTTTGAACCTAGAACAACTCAGCCTCACGTTGGATCCCTAGTAGGAACGCTTATCTGCATCATATGCATTTTGACTTAGGGGACTCAACACAGGAGTTGGGTCTGTCTAGGACAAGTGTACCCGGAATAATGGACCATCCTTATGCATCCTACTTGTGCATTTATCTGTTTTGGATTTGCATGCTGACCGGCTTTTAAATAAAAGGAGAGAGTTTGGGAAAGAAAATAGCGGTGTGAGGGTTGGGAGAAGTAATCACCTATTTTATAAGAAAACCCAATATCCGAAATAGTATTGAAACTCTACCGGATTTTTAAGAAGAAAAGAAAAAAAAGGAAGGTTTTGTTTTCAAATATTTAGTGTTGTTTTATTTTCCCGAACTACGCTAGTTTGATTCCCACTGGATGTGGGATACGTAGGCAACCCCCATCGGGTCCAACTTCCCTTTTTGCAAAAAAAGCCCAAAATAACAAAAAAATTTGAGTTGTGTCATGAATAAGCCAGGTGATGCCATTCTTGTTTAAAAATAAGTCGAATGTTCCCAAAACGGCACCAGAAGGCTGTTTTTGCAAGAACAGCCACCTTGGGTCATTTTCAACGGTTAGTGGGCACAGCCTTAAAATCTTCTTCCCCGAAGTGCTAAAAGGCCATATCTGCAAAACCGGGTTTTGTTTTGAAATGAAAATTTTGGAAAAAATGGAGTCACTTTTCTTTTAGGTCAAAAATAAGTTATTAAATCACCTAAATAAATGTGCAGGATGAGCACAGTCCAAAATGAACCTTTCTCAATAATAAACAAAATCTCTTTGGAGTTGCGGCTGTGGTGGAATGATCTAGGTGGAGAAGGGCAAGACGAGGTCAAGAAATATTTGGGGGACCTTCCCAGACTGTTGGAGATTATACCCAGAGGAGACATTATAAGGGCATTGGTCACATGCTGGGACCCGACGCACAATGTGTTTCACTTTTCAGATTTTGAACTCACCCCGACCTTAGAAGAAATAGCTGGGTACATTGGGAATGCTGAACTTCCTTTAAGACACAAGTACTTGGTTGCCCCGAGAACCATAGTTGTGCACAGATTCATAGACTCGCTAAAGATAAGTAGAGGGGTCCACAACCCGGATTTGGCAGCTGGTTTTTGTATTCCACAATTTTTATACCAAAGATATGGCCATATAGGGGGGTTCAACAATCCGGAAAACAAAATATCCAGTAAAGGGAATCGCCACAAATGGGAAGAACATAGACGTGTCGCTTTTATGGTGGTTTTCTTGGGGCTCCTGGTGTTCCCGAGGAAAGATGGGAATATCGACATAAAAATAGCGGGGGTCGTCAGCTCTTTACTCACCCAGGCCAAGAGCACACTCGCACCTATGATAGTAGCTGAGATCTTTCGTGCTCTCATAGCCTGCAGAGCCGGGGGTGACTTCTTTGAGGGGTGTAATCTGTTGTTGCAAATGTGGATGATCGAACACCTATGCCACCGTCCCTAGTTCATGAGCTATGGGTCAATAGAGAAAACTTGTATAGAGGAATTTTATATAAGGATTGAAGGGATCAGCTGAAGGGGTCGCAGGATGGATATCCTACTTTCGGTCCCTCACTGCCAGCCAAATAGAGTGGACGCTTGGATGGTTGCGTGTGGACGAGATCATATACATGCCAGCAACTAGGTCCTATTTCCTTCTGATAGGTCTTAGGAGCATTCAGCCTTATGCCCCGTATAGGGTTTTGAGATAGCTCGAGAGGTACCAGATAGTGCTAAAAGATGAAGATCTCAGTGTCTGGGTAGTTGAGATTGGTCCTAATGGCCAGTTCCCTGAAGTAACAGTCCGCCAGATCTGGAGTGAGTGTCAATACTTGGCGGCAAATACATGTGTGCGGGATCGATCTAAAGGAGAAGTTTCACCTGGGTATCATGCTTGGTATAGAAGAGAAATCGCATTTGGGAGGCCTGCCAAAAGACCCCACCTCCAGGATTTTGTCGAATCATCACAGGAACAGTGGGCCTGGTTAGCTAAGGAGAATGAATACAGGGCCAAAATAGGAGAGTTGGAAAAACGGGTCCAAGACCTTCAGTTTGAAAACAGCTTGCAAGCTGCAGCCGATAAGGGTGAAATGAATAAATTAGCCAAGGAAAATGAAGCCTTACGAGCTCAAATTCAAAAGATGAAGATAGCAGCCGAAGAACCTGCCAGAAGCGTCAAAGATGAAAAGCTCATAGATAATTTGAGGCAGAAAGTGAATGACTATAGTTTTGATCTGAGCAAAGTAGAAAGTGAACTAGCCAGGGCTCGAAAGCAATTGGCTAAAAATGTGGAGGAGCGAGCACGCCTAGTTATTGAAAGAAAAGTACGATGATGAAGTTACGGGATTAAAGAAAAGGGTCATCACCGCAGAAAACAAAATGAACAAACAGGCGAAAGAGTTCAAAGCTAAATGAGAACATTGTTACATAGCATTGGCACAATTAGAAATGGATTTGCAACAACTTCAGGAGCAAAATCAGGTAGCCGAGCAAACTTTAGAGGCTCGGGCCCAATAGCTTGGGCGTTTGTTGCAAGAGAAAGGTGTCATCAGAGAGAGAATTGGAATCATCGCCGACTACATTGTTATGAAGTGTCGAGCCTGTGAAAATATGACCCGCACTACCTTTTTTACGGCGGTGATGACATTTGTTAAACAGATAATGAGCGACTTGGATAGACTTCAAAGGGATTTTGCATGTAGGCCCGCGGCGAGACCAAACGATGTTCCGCGGGCACCAGGAACTTTAATGTATTCATGATCCTCATTTGAGTCTGTATTTCTTTTCCACTAGAGTCTGTTAGTTGTTGGAGTCTGTATTTCTTTTTCACTAGAGCCTGTCAGTTGTTGGAGTTTGTATTTTCTTTCTGCTAGAGTCTGTCAGTTGATTTTGGAGTCTGTATTTCTTCTTTTCGTCAGAGTTTATTAGTTGTTTGAATCGGTCAGATTTGAATCTTTGTAATCAAAGTATTTTCTATCTATGAAAATTGAAAATTCCAAAACATTTTGCTTCTCTTTTACATTTATTTTTCAAGAACTATGCTTGGTCTGATTCATGCGGGGTCATGATATGTAGGAAATCTCCATAGGATTTGACCGCAATCAAATGAGAAAAAGAAAAAAAGGGAAAAGAGAGGAAAAACAACAAGAGGGAAAAGAAAAACAAAAGAGAGAAAATAAGAAAACCAAGAAAAAAAAGAAAAAAAACATTGGCAAAACAAGAGGGAATGAGAGAATAAAAACAAAGAGAAATAAAAGGCAAAAATGAAAAAGAGAGAAAAAAGAAAGAGGAAAAAAAAAGAGAAAGTTTGCAATTGGAAATAGGGAAAAGGCCGGGATGACGCAAGCAGTCGAGCAAATGCATAATAGAAACTGTTAACTGCTTAGGTGCATTTATTCCCTAAATATGCGGTTACCAATATGTTAAATGCCCTAACGCTAACGTGATGGTTTCATTTTTTTCAAATTCAGAAAAGAGGGTGGTTGGTTTGTGGTTCTTAAGGCCACTCATCCATACAGCACAAGGTCAAAGAACAAGGCAGTCATGGCTGGCAAAGGGTTGAACACGGGTGTTACTGATCCGTCTAAGGAAATTGTTGAATCAGAATCTGAGCTGAAAAAAGAGGTTTGGAGATTGAAAAGACAGATGGCCAAAATGTACCAAGCTTGGATTAGTGAATGTCCTCCACCATTGGTCCCCGATGCCCAACATTATGCTCCAAAATCAATTGTCAAGGTCTCGAGTCCATACCCCCACACCCCTCATTTTGAGCCTCCCGGTGAGACTACGAAGCTTGCTAAGACAGTGGAGCAAGATAAGACATCCAGAAAGCTGGAAGGGTTTAAGATACTGAAGTTTAATTTGTATGATGGGCGGGGAGATCCAGTAGACCACCTGAGGGGTTATTGCAGTGAAACGAGAAATGTTGGCGAGAAGGATGAGTTGCTGATGGCGCATTTCAGTGAAAACCTAACTGGGGCAGCTTTGGAATGGCATAAACGTCAAGATGTTGGGAACTGGCATACATTGGCCGACATGGCTCAAGATTTTGTGCGACATTTTCAGTACAGTAAAGACATTGTCCCGAACCATTCTTCCCTATCTCAGATGAAAAAGAAACCCAAGGAAAGTTTTAGGGATTTTTAGCTCAGATGGAACGAACAAGTCGCTCGGGATAGTCCTATCATGGATATAAAAGGTGTTGCTAAGCATCGCCGACAACAGGGTCCAGTGGTCGTTCTTGCTAAACGTGTTCAGCCTCAACTCCAACCCCAAACCTACCCCCGAGCTCCACATAATCCACCTCAGTATTATCCTCCGAACAACATCCAGTCTTCTGTCCAACCATCAGGTCACTCCCTCCACCGACGACAGGGTCCAGTGGTCGTTCTTGCTAAACGCTTTCAGCCTCAATACCAACCTCGTGAACATCCCCAAACTCCACATAAACCACTCCAGCATTGTCCACCAAACAACATCTGACTATTTGTCCAACTACCGAGTCACTCCCTAGGACGAGCACCAGCATCCCAAAGCTCTCGTGTGCCTTCACGGTATTTTCAAGCATCCAACAATCCTAGAAAACTGATGCATGGAGGGAAACAAAGGCAAAAAGATAATTTCACTCCCATCGGAGAATCCTACACAAGTTTGTTTGAAAAGTTAAAGCATTCTGGACTAATTGAGACGCTCCTTGGCTATACTCCAGACCCAAATGTGAAAGGCTTTGATCCTACCGTTCGATGCATGTACCACTCTAATGTCCAAGGGAATAGCATTGAAGACTGTCGCTCTTTGAAAAGGGAAATAGAAAGAATGATTCAAGAAGGGGTAGTTGTGGTCAATGACGGAGACAGGGAGCATGCGAATCCTCTTGGGAACTTGTTGATTAAAGTTGATAATGGTTTTGGCAATATTGATGTGAAACTCAGTGGTTAAGATGTCGTGCTTGGTAATTTGGAAGACGCTCCATTTCTTGGTCAGCCGGAGTGGAGTTTTGGTGATTTATTTTATTGTTATTTCTGTTGTCCGGGTTATTTCAAGGTGAAATCCGGATATTGTCTTGTGACTCAAACCCTTCTATCCTTTCATTTTGCCTTGTTTGTCTAGTCGTAGTAGCTCATTTAGTGTTGTCTAGGTTTGTTCCACGGTTGTAACCCCGATTTAGTTTGCTTGTCTTGTTGATTCAAACCGTTCACCGTCTGTGTAATGCAATTTCCTATTTTTTGTTATTTCTAGTCATTTTCTTTTGTTTAGATCTATCCCCTTTTTTATAAGTCTTTTTATGCTGGTTCTAGTGACATGATATGAATGCGTAATTCTCAGCCTGGTTTTAAAAGTCAGTTTAGTCATGAAACATTGAAATAATTTTGAAGATGCAGAGACATTTGAGGGAAATAAGTGAAGGCACTTTAATATCATTTGAAGCCCAAACCATGTGAAACTGGGGCAGATAAAACACAGAGAAACCCTATTGGACTGTGTCATGCCGCATCAGGTTGAAGCCAAAGGGAAGTTTGCCCAATTGTCAGGGGTCGTTCATGGTAAGGAAAGTGAGAGTGTTGTCCAATGGTGCTTTGTATTCAACAGATGTAGGAGGAAAATGTGCGAATATGGTTATCAAGTCTGATACAATCAAGATGTAACGAATATTTTTCTTGGTTTGTTTAATTGTGTTGTTTGTACTTGGCATATTTTGAAGATTGGAATGACAAAGGCATTTTGTTCTGCTATCTAAACACTTTATCCTTTGTTACCCCTTTGAGACTTATTTATCTTCTTTCATACCCCCTCTTTCGAAATCGGTAGCAAGGATCATAAGTACAAGCATGAAAGATAAGTAAAGGAAAAGAGAGAAAAGAGAGATAAAAAAAAGAAAAAGAAAAAAAAGAAAAAAAAGAAAGGAAAAAAAAAAGAAAAAGATAAGGAAAAAAAAGGAAAAAAAACAATAAAACAACAAAAAGAAAAAGGGGGAAGAAGAAAAGAAGAGAAAGAAAAGAAAAAGAAAAGGGAAAATCACAACAAAACAAGTAATCCCTATGACCTGAACTACGTTCGACTTGATTCCGAAAGGATAAGTAGGCAGCCTCTCTCTGAGGTTCAGTCAGACCAAAATAAAAATCCAAAAGTCCCCAAGAAAGAAACTGGGTCAGAAGTTGTGGTTGTTGTGAGAAATCTAATTCTGAAAGTTGTAATTTTGAACCCATATTGAATTGTTTTGTGCCTTTGATACCCTTTCTTTCTAACCCTATCCAAAAACCCACATTACAATCCAAAGAAAGACTTTTCGATCAGTCTTCGAGAGATGCCAAATCAAGCGAGTAGAGGTAAATCATATCAGGGGCAACACTCCGATCCAAACAAGGGAAATAAAGAATGAGAGAGTCTTGTTGATGAGAACCCTCACAGGTACCACAAGGCGATGAAAGCTGAGAGAAATCAAAAATGAGGGAGTCTTACTGGTGAAAACCTTCACGGACACCATAAGGCGACGGTGAGATGAGACAAGGACCAAAATGAGAGAGGCTCGATGGTGAAAACCCTTCGGGCACTACAACTCGGATAAGTATTGTGAATCAGATTGGATAAGCGAAGCATTGAAGCCCAGTTTCACGGTTTAGGAGTATAACTGGAGTCGAACATCGAATTTGCGTGACAGAATATTCACATTTGCATTTCATGGTCATTAGAGTTGGTATCCACATCTGATAGGTTTCTACTTCGTAGCTTTCTTGTTAGGAATCATCTCTTTCCTTTGTCCTTTACTCTGTTCCTTTTGTTTTGTTTACTTCCTCCTCTTGAGTCTGTTTGGTCATAACATGTGAGAAATGACCTCAAAATCTGGCACCAAGCTTTCCAATTGCACAAAACGGGATCTGGTGAACATACCAAAGCGTCATAAGTCAGGAAAGAACAGCAAGCACACTGAGCTGGCAACAATCAACAGGCTTTGGGATCCTTGTGAAATGCAAAGGCTTGGTATATATCAATTCATGAACAATGCAACAGATGAAGGGTTAGGGTGAACATATCAAAGGTATTTCCTGTGATAGGATTGACAAAGGGTGGTAAACCAGTGACGAACAAAATCTTCCAAGCAGAAATCAAAGTTATCATGGCAAATGAGGGAGTCGTAGACCTCAAGGACAGGACCAGTGGCTTAGAAATAACAGCATACGCAATGGGGGGTGACAAATGTCGGGCTTTGGGGTTCATGTGAGACACAAAGGATGGTACATGTCAGTTCAGGAGCAATGCAACAAATAGAAAGTATGGGGTTTGAATGGAGAAGAGGTATATTCTGACAAAGGAACGAGCAAGGTCTTCGAATGGAAACCAGTTATCATGGCAAGTGAAGGAGCAACAGACCTCAAGGCCAAGGCTAGTGGTTTAAGTCAAGAAAGAACAGCATACACATTAAGTGGGTGGCAATTGACGTTCTTTTGGATTTGTGTGAAATACAAAGGCTTGGTATATATCAATTAATGAACAATGCAACATATGGAGGGCTAGGGTGAACGGATCAAAGGTATTTTCTATGATAAGACTGACAGAAAGGGTGGTAAGCCAGTGACAAGCAAGATCTTCCAAGAAGAAATCAAACGTTATCATGGCAAGTGATGGAGCAAAAGACCTCAAGGCCAAGGTCAGTGGTTTAAATCAGGAAAGAACAATGTGCGCACTGAAGTTAGTGACAATCAATATGCTTTGGGAATTATGTGAAACACAAAGTTTTGGTAGATGTTGGTTCATGAGCAATACAACAGATAGAGGGTATTGGGTTTGAACGGAGAAGAGGTATTTTCTGTGATAAGGGTGACAGAGAAAGTGGTTAGTCAATGAACAAGCAAGGTCTTCAAGTGGAAATCAGTTATCATGAGAAGTGAAGGAGCAATCGCCCTCAAAGTCAAGGCCACAAACCAACCACCACATTTTAAACTGACAAGATTTTTCTTTGATTGAAACAAGGGCAGAAAATTTTCTTTGTTTTATCTATTTTTGTTGGAATTAGAAGCCCACCTGGAGAACAAGGGAATACATTTCAAGTTTAGCAATCAGAAGCCCACCTGGAGAACAAGGGAATACATTTCAAGTTCAGTAATCAGGAGCCCACCTAGAGAACAAGGGAATACATTTCAAGTTTTAGCAGCCAGGAGCCCGCATGGAGAACAGAGGCATACATTTCAAGTTTCAGCAGTCAGGAGCCCGCCTGGAGAACAGAGGCATACATTTCAAGTTTCAGCAGTCAGGAGCCCGCCTGGAGAACAGAGGCATACATTTCAAGTTTCAGAAGTCAGGAGCCTGCCTGGAGAACAGAGGCATGCATTTCAAGTTTCAGCAGTCAGGACCCCGCCTGAAGAACAGAGGGAGTACAATTCAAATTGTAGCTTTCAAATTCTTAGTAATATCTGGCAATATGATGCCCAGCCACCAAACTGGGGAAGAAAAGTTTCTTTGTTTTGTCCATTTTGTTGAAGTCAGAAGCCCGCCTGGAGAACAGAGACATACATTTCAAGTTTCAGCAGTCAGGAGCCCACCTGGAGAACAGAGGCATACATTTCAAGTTTCATCAGTCACGAGCCCGCCTGGAGAACAAAGGCATACATTTCAAGTTTTAGAAGTCAGAAGCCCGCTTGAAGAACAGAGGTATTACAATTCAAGTTTTAGTTTTCAAATTCTTATTAATATCCGGTAATGTGATGCCCAGCCACCAAATTAGGGTAGAAGATTTTCTTTGTTTTGTCTATTTTGTCGAAGTCAGGAGCCTGCCTGGAGAACAGAGGCATACATTTCAAGTTTTAGCAGTTAGGATCCCACCTGGAGAATAAAGGCATACATTTGAAGTTTCAGCAGTCAGGAGCCCGCTTGGAGAACAAAGGCATACATTTCAAGTTTTAGCAGTTAGGAGCACGCCTGGAGAACAGAGGACTACATTTCAAGTTTTACCGTTCGAGCATCACTTGGAGAAAGGGCAAAACATCTCAGATCACAATTCAAGGCAACAACAAAAAGATGTCACCGGGAGAATACAAGTCAACAAGGCAACAAGAACCGCAAGAGCAAGTTTGAAGACATAGATCGAAATTTTGTAATGCATAGATCGTAGACTAGTCTAGCTTCTTTTTATTTTTGACACAGTGTAATAAGGGGGTTCAGTAAGCAGTAGCAACAGCAACAACAATAGTAAAACTACAGCTTCATGGTAGTCCCAGCTACCAGATCTTCCTGAACTATACTGACCTGATTCCTTTTTAGCCAAGGATATGTAGGCAGCCTCAGAAACAGAGTGCGGTCAAATCTTCAAAAATGCTTCCCACGGAGTATTCAAATGGGAAAAAATCGCTCGTATACGCTTACTTTATCTTTGCCCGAAAATTCTTCGTGCTTCCGAGCAAAGAGGGGCAGCTGTGAGCACGTGATTTTTGCCCTATATGAATTACTCCCATAAATTCAAAACAAAATAATTTCTTTCAGTGTTTGCAATATTGTGGATTTTTCATGGCATTCTCTGTTAATTGTTTGCATTTTCATGTGTGCATTTTTATTAGTGAAAAGATACAAAAATGTGTTTCATATGCATTTAGGGGTTTAATTTTGAATTTTAAGAATTATTTAGTAATTAAGTTATTTTATAAAAGGAAAATCGCAAAAAAATAGTCATTTTGTACCTTTTTATTTTTTTTATTTTTTTATTTGGATTTTTGAATGGTTTTTTTCTTTAATCTTTTAGTTGTGGTAAACATTACTTTGAGTAAGTAGTTTAATTTGGAAAAATACTTAGTTTAAAAGTAATTTAGGATTTAATTTAATTTGGAAAGAAAACTTGATTAAAAGAAATGAAATGAGTCAAATATAAAAGGGGGCTATGATTTGGGCCATTTGGGGGGCAGGCCCAAGTGAATTTATCCTCCATACCCGCTTAAGTCCGGCCCAGCTCCACCCAATACCCGGTCCAATACCAAATCGAAACGGTGTCGTTTCGTGAAGTGAGGGATCTGAACCGCTGATCTCTTTCAATCCAACGGCCAAGGAACGCTCCTCCCCTTTAGATATAATTGTCTGAAGATTCACAAAAAAACATAGTATCTCTGTACTTCATCTTTACGCTTCATCTCCCTCAGACCCAAGAATCCTAATCCACCACCCCCAAAATCCCCAAGCATCCACCGGCGGCGCCTTCCCCAACCACCACTAAATCAACACCCTAGAGCTTCTTTGACCCCCTCTCCCCAAATATGTGATCAGCTTCCCTCAAATCTGCCTGGAGCTCGTCGAATCTCGAATCTGAAGCTCGAGTCCTAAATCCAAAAAAATATCAAATGAGCAGGGCTTTAAGGGTTTGGGGCCGAAATCGACTTTAATCGTGTGTTTTCAATTGATAACACATGATTAAGGTGCATTTCAGCCAAAGTCGAAGTTTTCGTTGAGTTATAGTTAAATTTGTGGCACGCCTGGGTTCGATATTCATCCCGGTATTTCTTTTTGGTTCTTATCTTTTTATGTCCCTCTCTTTTGTTATTCTATTTGTTGTGTATGTGTTTCTATTTAACTTAGTTAAGTGTTAACTGTTTCTTTTTAGTTTACTTTATGTTCGTAGATTATTTTAGCTTGTTCTTCTTTTAATGTTGGGTCGTAATCGATTCATAGGTTCACAATTTGGTTGGAATTTGAATCATGTTTCTGAACTATGGAAACAGACCTGGGGCCAAAGAAGAGAATTAGCCCAGGTCTTGGTCGAGTTGGTTTGTTCGTTTTGATGCGGGTCATTTTGACCCATGCTTGGAGTGGTTTGAGTTTACATTTTTCTTTTACTTTGAGTTCTGGGCTAAATTTGTGCGGGAGTACTGATTTATGTTGGGTTTCAATTAATCTTAAAGCCCAATAGAGAATTGAGCTTGTTTCCTTAGTAAACCCATCGAATGGGGTCAACTTGACCCAATTAGCTTAACTAGTTGACCCGGGTGGTAAAAGGGTAATAAACAGGGATTCAAAGGGTAGCCTGGGAATTGTAGGGTAGAGAATCTTGGATAACTGATTAAAGAAGTTCCTAGAAGCTTCTAGCAGGGGCTGGTTTTAATTTTGACATTATGACTTGGCTAACAAGTTATAAAATCAGGGACCTAAGGGGCAAAATAAAAACTTGATAGATGCCCTACCTTCTTGCCTATAAAAGCATCATTTCTTGCCTTGGAAGGCAGACTTTAAGAGGTAAAATCATAAAAAACTAAGGCGGCTGCTAGTTCTGAAAAAATTCTGAAATAACTCTGCATTCCTTGAAAACTATGGAAAATTCTGCTTAGTTTTGGTTCATCTGACCTTAACATTTTAGTTCAAATCATTGAAAACTTGAAGGTTTGCATTCTGGGTAAAATGGATTGAATTTCGAGTGGCTAAAGCTGGGTTTTGGATCTGGTATTCTGAAAATAGTGTTCCATTGTTGGTTTCCTATTGTTCTGTTGTTGATTCTCAAGCTGGTTCTGTTGTCGTTTCTTTTGTATTTGAGCTTGCTGCTGCTGTTGTCTCCTAAGCTCACATTCCTCTTTGTTTATGGTTGTAATCAGGTACATGTATCCTGAAACTCTATATGTGTTGATGAAGCATTGAATTGAAAAATGGAATAAGAAGGAGGAATTTGAGAGCATAGTTCATTTTACTTGATTATATTTTGTTTTGAATATTCTGTTGTTAGTTCAATGATACGCTGTTAACTAGATCCTTGTGTTAAGTAGATAATCCTCAACTATTATTGATTTGGAACTGCCGTACGACTGGACAGGACACTTTAAATGCCATGCATGGCTATTATAGGATCTGAGGGATATACAATAGGCAAAAAGGGAGTTGCATACTTTAGAGCCTAGGCTAGTTTATTTTCGTACATGGTCCAGTGGTTGCATCAGTAATTGAATTTGGTAGTCTTCAGTTATATTGTTAACGGGAACATCATGATTAACATTGGTCGTTTAAAACTTTATAGCTTAGCCATTTAATTCTAACCACATTAGTTGATTGTTGAGATCATAGAGCTTTTAGTACTATGCTAATGCAATGGTTCAGTTTTATGTGCTTGAATTTGGAGAACCAGCAATTCAAAGTTGAAATGAGTAATTTGATTCGATGTTTCATAAAGTTTCACTTGATTGGTTGTTGATTGAAGGTGCACAAAGGTTGGATTCTGAAAATTGGGCTGCAGCATGTGGCCCAAATATTCTAAGAGTGTAACTTTGCTTTGCTGCATTTGTTTTACTGGGCTGCCGACAAGCCCATTTCTCTCTTTGTGGGTGTATAGACACCTGAACTTGTGATTTGAGCTCTTCTACGGGCCAAGGACCTTGAGTTCATTGGAAGTGAAATCCGCAGGCCTCACTTGGGCCAGCACGTTGGGTTTCAAGAATTTCCAGCCAGGTACCCCTGTGAGGCTGTTGGGCCGCAAGCCAGGCCCAAATAATTGCCTTAATTAAATTGTTCTCTTAGAAATTACCTGCAGTTGGACTAGGCCACAAGCAGACTTCTCCTCGTCTGCTCAAATGCCCAAGGTCCCTCTTAAGCCTATAATCTGGGCATTAATTCATCAGTTGTTAATTAATATAGTAGCAATTTGGGATAATAAAGAGTTCTGCATCTCTCAATAATTGATCATCTCTCGCATAGGGAATATATGACATGATAGATGACAATAGTCCATGACCCTCCGAGTTTTAGTTTTGAATACCCTTTAGAATAAAGGCGTGCCAAGTCCAACAAAATTTCAAATGCTTGGCCCCCGTTTAATTACTCTTTCTTTAAAATACTTAGAATTTGGGACATGCCATTTAGCGAACTTCCATGGCCTCCCAAAAAGTTAACAACGCGTAGTTGCTTTAGGCGCGTATTTTAATAAATCTACTTTCCTAAACTTGGGTGCACATTTATGTGACCCAAATCCAAATCTCAACGATGTTAAATATATGTCGAAAATTACGGGTGCATTTATGTGACGTGGTTCGAGACGTGTTTTAATGACGTTGTAATTTTCTCTAAAAAATGAATAAAAGCGGTTTAAAGTTTAAAATTTTGCACATAGGTTCATAATTGTTTAAAATCAGATAATCAAGCCATTTATAACAGTTGAGTGACCGTGCTAGAACCACGGAACCTGAGAATACCTAACACCTTCTCTCGGGTTAACAGAATTCCTTACCCGGATTTCTGGTTCGCGGACTGTTAAACAGAGTCAATCCTTTCCTCGATTCGGGATTTCAAACCGGTGACTTGGGACACCATAAATCTCTCAAGTGGCGACTCTGAATCTCTTAATAAATGAATCTTGTTTCGATTGTCCTTTAATTAAAAAAACTCCCTTTATTATACTCTTCCAGGGGTGTAGTAAAAAAAGGAGGTGTGACAGTTTCATATACATCCAATGATGAAGACAAACGTACAGAGATGAGGAAGGTGAGAGCTCTTTCCTTTTCTCTATCAGCAACTGAAGGTTTTGACAAATAAAACAGGTTGGGACTATTTTAATGAGACTAATTAACGGGTTATTGTGTCGGGCGGGTTTTTATAAGGGTGGGGTGGGTTTCTAAAAGAATAGGTCAAGAATTGCCTAGTTGGCAAATTATTATGGCCCCGGTGCCACATATGAAATCTGTTAGGGTTAGGGAAAAACGTATATACTATACTAACTGTAGGTATGATTTTGAATGAAAAATAGAAACGGGTATAAACGTGACTAATTTTCAACCGTGGAGGACAATTTTGGCTTTTTCCCCCTTTTTAATGACAAAAATTAACATATTGGCTTCTGTGCGACGGGCCTTCACGTGGAGGACTGCCAATTATTTTCCCTTCATGTAACATTGAACTTTACTAGTATAAGGATATTCGCATTGTTCATGTACCCAATATCATAAATATTTAGATTCTATATACATGTGAAAATCCCTTCTCAAATATTAAAAATTATCTTTAAATAATAAATTTTTAATTTGGTATATATTGCAAAAATATTTATACCGGTGTTGGTAATAAATTGCAACTACAAATCTGTTCAATGTGTCAATAGACCAATATATATCAATAAACATCATGGTAGAGTGGAGATTATACTACATTGAATAATTTATGATATGAAGCATGAATTCGAATATATTAGCTAAGTTATTTAGTTAATTGTACAAGAATTTTCGTTTATGGCACTACAAAAAGTAAAATATATAAAGAAAAAAGAAGAAAGTTCAAATCCAAATCAACTAAAAAAATGAGGAGCTTCCAAACACAATTAATTTATTGATGTTGAGGGGAATTCTTTTAATGTAATATAGATAAATAGATAGACAAATAAATAGATAAATATAGATTAGATCAAATGAGCTCTTTTGCCTAAGCTAAACACGTAAATTAAATTGATAATTACAAGCATGTTATTATGAAACTACAATCATTTACTGTGACATAGACACGTTTTGTGACCTTACATTTGTATGGTGTCTTAATTAAGTCGTGTGGTACAAACTTGAAATGTCATTATCATATACTCATATGCTAATTGACACCCGTTGAACTTTTGCGTATATAAGAGGTCTTACATGATGAATGTATCATGTAAAAACACAAGTAAGCTTATTAGACAGTATTTTGTGGTGCACCAATATAGTGCAGTAGAATAGCTTTTGTTTTTATATTATAAAGTAAAGAGTTTGACTATCATAGAGTGAAATATTGAATGAATTGAATTTATGTTATCATGTGAAAATAAAGTCAAGAATTTTGAGAAAAACTCGACAAAAATACAATTAAAATGTTGACTCTATTTGGTTTAGTTTAGTTTGTATATTTAGCAAATCGACATAATTAATTTATATCCTTTTTAAGTGAAAATTGAATCAAATCAAACAATGAACGCATATCTTTTTCAATGGAGCAAAGCTTATTATAGTTGTCCATAATAGTGAGCAATAAGGGGCCTTTTTCAAAGGGCAGAGTCAATTTAACTAAAAAATAATAATTCGAGTCGATTTTGAAATAATTCATTACATTTTCTCCTAAATTTTCTAGGTCTGTCTTAAGTTCGAGCCTAGATAGTTTAGACTGAAGAGTTGAAGCTTTGCTTTCTGAAAAAGTAATTTTCTCAGTATTATTAGAAAACAGCGAAAGTCTTATAAAAAAAAAAGTACTCGTGACATAATTACCATATCTCATTCCTAACTTCAAAATTATTAAAATAATCAAGGCATGTTTAGCTAGGAGTAGGATATGTGCATTTGTTTTTCAAAAAAGAAATTAAACAATAATTTGTCTTCAAAAACCTAAGGAGAGGAACCAAAAGAGAGGGAAGAAAAAGTTGGAGTAAAGAAGTTCCGATGTGACATAGTAAAACGAACTTTTTTTTCTAAAAGATCACTTAACAATCACTATTTTAGTTTGCAAGTTGTGCACTATGTCTATGTAATCAATTCTTATTTTAAAAAGTAAATTATCAAACTTTAGCTTCTATAAATTGATCCCATTTTTACTAGTGCAGCCGTCGTCAATGACGGCTCTTGGACAAGGCAAGTGAAGCAAGTGCTTTGGACCCTGAAATTTTTGGGGCTCTATTTTTCACTGGTAGTAGGTTAATAGACTAAGAGAAATTATCAGAAATCATTATGTTTTAGTGATTATTAGCTTGCTATAGTTATCATTTACTACATTACTTTCTATAATTATGTTTTCGATCGTTATAGACTGTATTCGATGTATTTTTGCTACTGTATTCATGACTACAGTAGCAAAACCGAAAAAAAATAGGGGAATTCAGCTAAGCAGAGAATGTATTCGACTGTATTGCGAGCTGTACTCATGAATACAATGACGAAATTTGCGGGAAAAAAGGTCTCCAGCTGTTTAAAAACGGTAAGTGGATCAATTAACACGATAGACTTCTAATATAACTCAACAAACTCAATTATAACACACAAAATTTGTATTTCCAGTTATAAAGAAGATTCTCAACAGAAAAATACCCCAAAAACAAAGCAATCTTCAGAGATTCAATCCATTCTTTTTTTTAGTGGTATCTTTACTAAAATATTTTTAGTGGTATCTTTACAAATAGATTTATATATTGAAATTATATAATTACATTGAATACGGTTAAATAAATAAAAATACATTAAATACATGAAGTATAACAGGTCATCTATAGTGCAAAAATATATGAATACATACTGCAGATACATTTGAATTCATATATACATCTTAATACATAATATATTAATTAAAAAAATATGTGAATAAATTCATGGAATACAGCAAGGCAGTGAATACAATGATATACATGGAATATAGCAAGATACATTGAAATGCAATGGGAAAAAAACAGACTCTTCAAGTTCCTCAGCCCCAAACTCCATCCTCAATCCACCGATATCCAGGCCGCCACCATGTGGGGAGTTGCCGCCAGTTAAATGAAGACTGTTGTTGAAGAAACACTAATTTAAAGGATCAAACGGAAACTAGAGACAAAACTTCTTCAGATCTCACAAGGCAAACATGAACAATCAATACAAAATCTAAGAAAAAAATTAGAATGTGTAATACAACTGTGTGAAAGAAATCGCCTACCGGAGGAGGGGGTTAGGGGTGACACAACAAGGAAGAGGGAAAGTGGTCGCCGGCTGGATTTGTAGTTGGCGGAACACATCCCTGTTAGGATTTCTAAAAGTAGGGGAGGAAAAGATCAGGGAAAAAGAGAAGAAAGAGGAAAGAGAAAGGAGGAGAAAGGGAAGAGAGCGGGAGAAAGAAAAATACTACACAGCGTATTTAATGGCTTAAAGGTAGGAAGTGACCATAAATAGATATTTTGTTATAAAAATTAAAAGGTAGTTATAGGAGATAATTTTTTAAAAGAGTATTTATTTAAAAAATAAGAAATCAACATTTACTCTAGGAGGTAAAATTTTCATGGATTAATTCTTTTAAAAAACATTGAATATTTTAAAGTAAAAAGGACAACTCTTTAAAACAAAGGAGATGAAATTGAGATTACTAGGTGAGGAGAATATAAAGTAACATCCACTGCGAAAATTCCTTTACACATGATAGTCACTCCAATATTTATGGTTTGCACATATTATTCGAATGAAAGTATTAAAAAAATTTATACAAGTAGATAACAATATTTTAATTGATGTACTCAATCAAATAAAAAGGATTAATTCTTTTTCAAATGCATATATTTCTTGTAGAAAAATAATAATAATTCTTATAACAGTTGCATATGCGGAAAGAAACTTTTAAAATTAGAGTTAATAAAAACTTACCTAAAATTTATCTCAATAGAGAGATTAGAAGAGAACAAATTTAAAGGTTATTAATAAATAACTTTTCATCTTAAGAGTTAAGAAAATAAACTTTAAATAAAAATATATACGATTTAAAAAAAAATATTAGGCCTCTTATCAAGGTTTTGCTTTAGGCCACCAGCTTTGTTGAGCCGCCCCGACCATTATAACTGTTTAGCTTTTAAATTTTTTATTTAAAATATTTTAAATATTTTATTGTGAGAGTATGACCTACAAAAGATAGAACCTCGACTATACTTCTTAGGATATAGTAATATAATATTTGATGACTTTATAACAACAAAACCTAATTTATCTTTGACTCGATAATTTGACATTTAGTATCTTTATGAAGTGCTCTATTGGCAAAAAGCTATATCTAGTGGAAACCAAATGGTCTACAAACAGAAAAGTAAAATGGCCACATCAATTATCAATTGGAAACATATCAAGTGTATCACTATCTGCCCCCTTTACATTATTATTATTGAAGGTTCCTCTATTCCAGAAATGCATTAATCTGCCTCAATTTCCTTAACCTTTTTGGTTGGTAACTTATTTAATTATTAGAAACACGATTTAAAAAAAAAACAAATTTTATAACTATTAGATTGCAGAATAAAGAATCAAACAGCCCAAAATATCAAAAAAATTTCACTTATTCCTTTGTATGATCAATGACCTAACAATCTTATATTTACCGTCTATGTCAAAAGCTTATGTCAATAAATTCAAAACAACAATAACAACTCAGTATAATCTCACTTAGTGGGATCTGGGGAGGCTAGTGTGTACGCAAACCTTACCATACCCTAGGATAAAGAGGTTGTTTCCAAATAGATACTCGACATCCTTCCCTCCAAGACCATCGTAAATCTTCATAATGAGTATTTTTCTCTAATTTATATTCGTCCAAATTCTAGGATTAACTACATAAAAGATTACTCAACTTATAATATAATTTCAAAAACACTCAACAAATGCATTTTTCTAACTGCAAAAATTATTCAATTATTACTAAATATCAAAGAATGGCATTAATCAATGGAGGCTTACCTCATATTATTCCATTAAAATAAATTATTTTTGAACTAACCCTCAGATCCTAAATAGCTAATATACATACTGTGATTAAAGGAATTCAACAAACTTGAGTTAAACGACAATTACGTCTTCTATTTTTCTTCTTCATTTTTAAACTTCGATCAAAACAAGCGTGAATTACCGATCAAACCCAAAAAAAAAAAAAAAAAAAAAAAAAATTTAAAAGGAAAAGAGATCAGAATACAAGCAAAACAAAAAAGATTTTGTCACTTTGCCATGAAAAAAACAAAAGTTTTAGTAAAATTATGTAGGGTTTTGTTTTTCTTAGAAAGGAAAACAAAAAAGAAAAAGGAAGTAGGGTTTTTCTTTTCTTTTTTCTTTTTATTAAACTCTTTTAGCGTAAGCATGAGCACAACAAAATTTTAATTAGATAGACGGGGCACGTGGAGAGTTCTAGCTAGAGACCCAAAAACACAAAACTCGTGCTTTATTTAGTGGTACCTTACATACTATACAAAAAAAGGTTGAACCTAAATTTATTTTTTTTATATAGGCCCTCTGTTTCAATTTAGATGATATATTTTGATTATCGAAAGTTAATTTGACTAAAGTTAAATTAAATTAATTCAATTTAGTATGTTCAAATTAAAATTTAAATATACTAAAACTATACGAATAGTACTATAAGTTACAATTTTTCTCATATCAATATGATAATAAAATATATTTTAAAATATTGGTTAAACTTCATGCAATTTGACTTTTCATAAGCGAAATGTGTTATCTAAATTGAAACGGATTGATGAAGTAGTATACAAAAAGATTGTATCTTACATACATATATAGTATACAAAAAAATTGTACCTAAACTATATCTTTTTTTCACAATCCGTGTTTGTATTCCTATTTAAAACTTTAATTAATTCAGATTTACACCGAGGCTTATATTCAAACAACAATACTTCAGCAGGTGACGTGTAAGGAGGATAGTGTATATACATACCTTACCGAGGGTGTTCATGGTTTGGTTTGGATCGATTTTTTCCTAAAAAGAAACCAAACCAAGTAAGTTAGTTTTTCAAATATTAGAACCAAACTAAACCAATTAAGTCGGTTTTTCTCGATTTGGTTTTTGTCAGTTTTTTGGTTTTTTTGGTTATTTATCGGTTTTTTTTCTTAAATATAAGACATACACTACCAAACACATATTCCGGCGACCATATTTTCAATGTAATACTATCAAATCAATTGACCTTTGAGAAATCTATTATTTACCAAGATATATTAATGATAATTGAATCAAAATAGTAATGAATAATTTAAGGACTCAATAAAAAATATGTTATTTTTAACACGAAATAGATTCTTACACTAAACAAAAGAAAACTATCAATCAAACTAGAATGTAAATTTAAGAACTATTTTAAAAGTGCAAACTATTAATATTTACCATAATTTTTTTGAAACTTTGTATAACAATATACATATATATAGGTGTAATAATAAATTTGAAATAGCTACTCCTATAGTCGGTTTGGTTCGGTTTTTTCTGACTAAAACCAAAACCAAACCAAATTTGATCGGTTTTTATAATTCAAAACCAAAACCAAACCAAACCAAACCAAACCAAAAAGTATCAGCTTTTTTTGGTTGGTTTGGTTTGGTTCGATTTTTCGAGTTTTTATGAACACCCCTACTTACCGTGTATCAAAGTAATAAAGAGATTGTTTGGGATATACAACACTAAAACCTATATTCTTTACCAAAAAAAAATTTAAACTTAAAATCATATAAAAGAATTATAAGTATGTATCTCAACACAAACCATAAATGTCCATAATGGTCTAAACTTTGTTCACCAGTATTTATTAATTCATTAAAAAAATAAGTGTTTAGTAGTAGTACTACTTATTTAATAGCTTTTCAGCTGCATTTGGAATCAATCATCTACCTCTTTGATTGAACCCTAGCTGACTCTCCCTCTCTCTCTCTCATCAACACAAAGTTTCAATCTTTCAGGTCCAATTTTACTATCTAAATGTTTATATTCTTACATATACAGCTTGAATTCTGCTTCTTCTTTTTTTGGTGGGTGTTTTATTGAAATTGAGAATTGTACCTGATTTCTACTGGTTCTTTTCGATTTGCATTCAATTTTCCTCATGAAAGTTTTGTTCTTTTTTGGGGTTTTTTCTGTTGGGTGGTTTTAATTTGGTTAGAGATTCATGGTTGGTTTTTAGTGGGTAATTAGCTGAATTTTTCGATCAATCGGGAATTCCAGTTTTCAGCTTCAATATTCCAGCTGCACGTTTCCATTTTTACAAGAATTTTGCTTATAAAAAAAGAATTTTATGGTGAATTTCGTTTGATTAGATGGAGGTTTATGTCTGATTTTTAGTGAGAGTTTTTGGTTTAAATCGATGTTTCAAATTTTCAAGTTCAATTCTCTATATGCATGTTTCCATTTTTGCAAGAGTTTTGCCTTTTATTGTTCTGTTTTTTTAATTTGGTTATAATCTTTGGGTGGTTTCACTTGATTAGAATGGAGATATATGGTTGATTTTATATTTTAACTTTGTTTTAAGATAATGGTTTGCTGATTTGTTTGGTTGATGTTAGGTGATTTGATCGTGAGGTGAATCAAGAATTTGGAGCTGCAATTGGTAGAGAGGTACTGAATGTTGATATCAGATTCGCTATTTGTGTTGATTGGTGGTTTGATCAGTTGTGGGTGTTCTCTTTTTGGTCGGTTTGTTAGAGTCTTGAGTATTTTATGAGGTGGTCATATTCTGTGCTTATAGACACATAAATCATATGCATGCATGTGTGGCTTTTTGATTTGTGGTGATAATTGAACTGGAATTGAATGTAGAGGTTTTAGCAGACGCATAAGGTTCTTTGTTTGTTGATTGAGGTCTGAATGTCGTCCCATGTTCTTGAACGGATGGGCACATATAGACACGTGCACTTATGTACGCTTTTCTTAATGGTATTTAGAGCAGAAATTTTAATTCAGAAGTTTTAGCAGATGCATAAGATGGTAGCTTTGTTGGTTAAGTTGCCTTGATAGAGATGCTTCCGTTGCTGTTTACTTATTTGAATCACCAGGAACTTGTGAATGCTTGAAGACTGTGCTGGAATTAGTGCTTTATGCGTGGAACAAATTTAATTGGTCAAGTTGTTCAATCGTGGAAAGCATGTTTTTGTGCTTGTTATTCCCACTTAATTCCTTTCTTGGGAAACAACAAATGTTTTTGATTATTCCTGTCGGTATTTGAATTCTGTGATAATAACAGAATTACTAGTTTTCCGGTTGTGGGACATTTATTAACACGTTTCCTGGATTAAGAAGAATTGGGATATGGAATTCCTGAAAACGACAAATTTGCGGGTTACTCAAATTGTCTAAATATATCCAGATGCATAATAGACACGTTCATTATAAGAAAGTGTTGTCTATTGTACTTCCTGTTGGAATTTAATTGGAACTTGGATTAGCCGAAAGTAACAAAATAGCTAGTTATTCAGAGTGTATGAACATTTTGTGACAATTGATGCATGCTCACCACGTGCCCAAGTTGGAAGATGTTTCCTTTCTCACTTCAAACCAGACTGGGATAAATAGAAACTTGAAATGATATGACTGTTAATTCTGGTGAAGTGCTTGTGGTGTTTGTTGTTTTCAGTAGTTTCTTTAGAACTGTTAACTGTTGTATATCATTAGTTATTCCATCCTGGGAAGTAAAGTCAGCTACTTATTGCATGGTGAGCATGTTCTCATGCTCATTAATATCTTTTTCTTATTAAGATCTTGTCTTCATTGATCTGATCAATGTCATGATAAAGCTTAATGACTTCATTTCTTTTACACTCTAGATTTCCTTCTTATTTCCCTGGAATTAAATGTCCTTCAGATTATTTGTTGTCAGGTCCGCGCACCAGTTTGCAGATTTAGATAAGAGGGACTCTTTTGACTTATTTCCTTCTGCTACTTGGTTGAGATACTTTTCCATGCATACCCTGCATATATCTTTTAATTTCAATGGTCCGTATTAATAGCATCTTCTTTACTAGGCATCTGAAGTTTTCTTCCAGATACATTTATGCTTAATTATCTCTATGTGATTGATATCCTCAGTATAGAAAGTATAGAAGAAGCAATCACAATCAATAGGTAGGTGCAAGTGAGAAGTTAAAGGGGTCAAACGGTTTTGTGGTGTTTTACAAACTTGTTTTTAGTTTTATGGCCCTATCTCTTTATTTAAACATGGGAGATTTACTTTTATGCATAAGAGATCTATCTTTTACACATACAACAACAACAAGAACCCAGTATAATCCCACTTAGTGGGGTCTGGGAGGATAGTGTGTACGCAGATTGAAAGAAGTCAAAATAAAAAAAGAATCTAACGCTCTAGTCGAATTGAAGACTTTCAACGCTCATGCTATTTGAAAGAGCTTTCAACATGGAGTGGAGACTCAATAACGTACACAAAGAGTAAGCGATCTATGAATATCATCCCAATTCAGGTCTTGTTCCGCACTTAAATGGATAACTCAAACCCTTACCTTGACCAGTTTGTAGTGGAAAACCTCAATGACATAATCGTTTATAGTCACTCACTGGAGGTTTGGAACCCTGAGTACAGTGT
>MU733504.1:68430-103678 GCA_026770625.1 Nicotiana glauca
ATTCAGGTCTTGTTCCGCACTTAAATGGATAACTCAAATCCTTACCTTGACCAGTTTGTAGTGGAAAACCTCAATGACATAATCGTTTATAGTCACTCACCGGAGGTTTGGGGGTAGAGAGGCTGTTTCCAAATAGACATTTGGCATCCTTCCCTCCAGAAACTTCCCACCTTGCTCTTGGGGAGACTCGAACTCACTACCTCTTGGTTGGAAGTAGAGGTTGCTTACCATCAGAGCAACCCCTCTTATCTTTTACACATAAGAGATCTAAAAAGGACACTTTCTTAATTTTAACATTGTAAATGTCCATAAAGGCCCATTTCCCCAAGTTGTTAAAGAAGGTTGATACTATTATTATGGTCTCATTATGCATTGTCACTTGTGAGCTCAATTTCTCCTCTAATCCTTCATAAGTCAGGGCTTCCATCAATGTGATTAAGCGGAATGACTGGTTTTTCTTTTGATTTCTTTATACACTTTACGATACCTGTAAAGACAATATTTAGGATCTAAAGTTGTTACTTGTTTCTACCTTACTCACAGCCTAAGGTAGCCTTGAATTCTCCTGAAAAAGGGCCACTTCCTCAAAATGGATCATCATGGAAATGGACAGCCCCCAGGTATTGGAGTCGTTACTAGCTCAGCTCCAATATATGGTGCTCCATACCAAGCTAACCAAATGGCAGGGCCATCTCCTGCAGTTTCAGCTGGTGCAATTCAATCTCCTCAAACAGCTGGTCTTTCTGCTTCCTCAGCCCAGATGGCACAACATCAGCTCGCTTATCAGCACATTCATCAGCAGCAGCAGCAACAATTGCAGCAGCAACTCCAAACTTTCTGGGCAAATCAATATCAAGAAATCGAGCATGTTACTGATTTCAAGAATCATAGCCTGCCGTTGGCAAGGATCAAGAAAATCATGAAAGCGGACGAAGATGTTAGGATGATTTCTGCAG
Source organism: Nicotiana glauca (assembly GCA_026770625.1). Taxonomy (NCBI): domain Eukaryota; kingdom Viridiplantae; phylum Streptophyta; class Magnoliopsida; order Solanales; family Solanaceae; genus Nicotiana; species Nicotiana glauca. Next base: position 69,387 of record MU733504.1, read on the forward strand.
AAGCACCAGTTGTATTTGCTCGTGCCTGTGAGATGTTCATACTTGAGTTGACACTGCGTGCATGGAACCACACTGAGGAGAACAAAAGGAGGACACTGCAGAAAAATGATATTGCAGCAGCCATAACAAGGACTGACATATTTGATTTCTTAGTTGACATTGTACCAAGGGAGGACTTGAAAGATGAGGTGCTTGCATCAATTCCTAGAGGAACTCTTCCTGTTGGAGGCCCAACTGAGGGTCTGCCATTCTATTATGGCATGCCACCGCAGTCTGCTCCACCGGTTGGAGCTTCAGGGATGTACATGGGAAAGCCTGTTGATCAAGCTCTTTATGCTCAGCAGACCCGTCCATATATGGCTCAGCCAATTTGGCCCCAGCAACAACAACCACCCTCAGATTCTTAAGCAGCTCAAAGCTTTAGGTCACAGTGTAAGCACTACAACATATTTCATCACTAAAGTTACCCTCTTGACATTTATTCTCTCTTTTTGATTGATGCTTTGCTCTTCCTTGCCTACTTCTAATTTTCTTTATCTTATCGTATATTCCTATTTATCTGGAAGCTTATGCGATGTCTATTCGGTCAGCCTGTACATTTATGTTTATGGTTCCAAGGAATGGATTGGAATTTGAATCTTTACTTTTCTTTTGGGGGCTCCCAATCAAGTGTTAACTACTATTTGGAGGTCTTGAAAGGAAAATTACTGCAATGTCAAAACTTATTTAAGAAGAAGTCTGAGGTGTCATTAGTAGGCAACCTTCGGTATTTCATTACTGTATACGCGATTAATTATATCAGTTAAATATTACTTCCCCTACTGATCCGTAATTTTCATGCCCATCTGCAGAAGCCAGGACTTAGTAGCAGGGAGTAGTCCGAGTAGCAAAGTACTGGAGAACACATCACGGTGATAGCAGTCTGCATACTTTGAACTCTTTAATATATAGACATGAAGCAACAGTTGTTGAAAGTCAGTGTTCCGTGTTAGCTTAAAATTCGTACAGTGAGCTTGATGTTTTTTAGTTTATGAACAAGTATGTTTTGAGTGGTAATCTTTTGTGAATTATAAAGTAAAACCTGGGTGTAGGTTGCTTATGTGCTTATCTATCTTTCTGCCTCTCTTTGATGGCAACTTTGTGGCTCAAGTCCTCCATTCAAATGCTGCTCCTTGGGAGATGAGAGCAAAGCCGTTGTCTCTGTTTAACTAGTGCTGATTTCATAAATTTAACTAATAAAAAGGCATAGTAGAGCTATTATAATACTAGGTTTTAATCTTATGATTTTGAGACGAGGAATGGTAGACTGATCAAATGGTGATAATAAGATATTGCTTTCCATTTGTTTATTAAAAAAATTTAAAATTTGAAAATTCCAAAAAGTTATTTTTCAAAATTCACCTGAAAGCACTTGTAAAAATTCAAGAATAGTTTTAAATTATATTCATCTTGAAACACAATTCTAATTTTCAAATACCATTTTCAACTTGTAAAAAAGAATTCACTTTTTTCTGGAAGTTCATAACTCTTATGTCCAAAACCACTTAATTTGCTAAAGTTTTCAAATTCGAGGAAGACTCAATACCCTTTCGTTCTTTTTTGGTACCTTGTCGTCAGAGTCAGAGGCGGATTCACGTGGAAGGGCATAGGGCACGTGCACCCATGCTCCCCTTTTTAGACTGTGTATTATAGGGATATTTTTCGGATAAAATACTTAATTTTTCACGTGGGAATCCATGGTCAAAAGAGTATTTGGTGCAGTGATAGCTTTGTGCATCATTGACCCCCACATCTAATGTTCGAATCCACTCGCCTATATTCCATCTCTAAGCCATTTTTTTATTTCTATTTCTTTTTCTATTTCTCTTTTTCGTTCTTTTCTGTTCTATTCAAATCTCATGTCCTATCTTTGTTTTTTTTTCTTTTTTTCCATGCATTCTTCTCTTTTTTGGTTCACCCTTTGATATATCCTTGAATTAAATATTGAGTTTAACACTTATAACTATAAATAATCATGCTACTATTGATAGTTCTCCAAGGTAAGTTTTAGAAAATCAAATCAACGCTGGGTCGAATAATGTTTCACCCATCCTGCTGAAATCCTGGATCCGCCTCTGCTTGTCATGTTTTGACGCTAGTGTAGCGCGGCTGATCTCAACTTCAAACATTTGGAGCTTGTTTGGAAAGTCGTCTTGGAAATATAATTGAGTGTAATTACACAGTTTGATATATTTGATTGGCCAAGTAAGTACTTGCTTAGTGCGGAATTGGGTGTAATTGGAGGAGTGTAATTACACCTTGCAATTCTCAAGGGAATGTGAGAATTTGTGGTGATTACACTGTGTAATTACAAGGTTACTTTTTAGTTCTTTTTTATTTTTATTTTTATTTATTTTCTTTGTAACTTTTTATTTTTATTTTTTAAATTTTATTTTTACTTTTTAATTTCTTTTAAAATTTTAAAATATATTTTTCTTTGTATATTATTTGTCTTTTATTTTTCGTGATTCCATGTAATTGCTTATTATTTTTTTATTTATTTTATTATTATATTTTTTTTTAACTACACCTCATAATATTAGAAATAATGAGTTATTAAGAAACTTGACATATTATGAGTGATGCAATTAAATTTCGTTGTTGAATGTAGTTATAAGCTTATCATGTTTCCTAATTATTAAGTTGCACTTGAACTTACTATTATTATGTTGGAATTTGACATATGTTAAACAATTTTATTTTTTTTTTGAATTTTGAAATTGTGTTATATTCATGGTTCAAATTTACTTGTTTTAGTAGTATTGGCTCACATTGCATGTTGTTCATTTTTTAGTTAAATTTAATAGATTAGTTTTGTCAATATTTGAATAATATTTTTATTATATTTTTAAATATTAATTTATATTATCAAACATGAATTCCATAATGTTCTTACAAAACGTATATTTTTTATTTTTATATGTATATAAACTAAATATTATTAATTTAAAAAATATAAATTATTTTTACAATATTAGTTATAAATATATGATTACTAAATTAATGTATATTCACGAAGGATATACATCTTAAATATAAAATATAATATTATTTATACTTACAAAAATTTATAGGCATATATTTATTATATTAATTTTTAAGTTTTGATAATTACTTAATTTGAAATTTAATCTAACTGCGTAATTACACTTGTACGACCAAACAGTAAACTTATAATTACACTGTAATTACACTACGAAAAACAAACATGTCATTTTAATTACACTACTGTGTAATTACTAGGCTGTAATTACTACCCTAATAATTACACCAATTTTAATTATAAGGTGACTTTCCAAACAGACTCTTGCTTGAGAACGTAATAATCCAACGATTGCAATATATTATTATCAGGACCCTTCCGCCGTTGCACAAGAGCCATCACTTTACTTTCAATTACCACTATTGGTCACAGACTATGTAAAATTATCCCAAGTATTTACATTTTTTATTCACTTAAGATATGGCTTGATCGACCCAACCATGACGTTTCACGAAGGAAATTTTTTTCTCAAAAACTCTGAATCCCAATGAAAATGGAAAATGGTGCAATATTGAATCCTGCTACATTACGTCGAATGGAATTTTTTTTCCTTTTAGCATTTCCACCACCTACCCTTCTTCGTGTCAGTTCATATCACAAAACTGATCGATGCCTGCTGTAACATTTGAAACTACAGTGGGTCAACCAACTAACCAAGACCCCCTAATAAAAATTAATTAACCCCTTTGAATTAGTTGATCTTTTGGGAAAGGCTTTTCTATGATTTCAAACCCCTAACTACTTAAATACCAAAGGTTGCTGCTTTTGAATGAGTTGGACGCAATAGCTTCTCCTAAAAATGGGATTTCACAACTTGAAGTGAAAGAGCACCGAAGGGACTTTACTATACGATCTGGACTATTTCTCTCGAGTTGGTTGCGTGCTTGTGGACAACGTATGTATGAGTCTCCAAAGCAAGTCAAGGGCAGCGACACTATGCTGAAAATCTTCAATTACGGTATCTTTACACAAATAGCCAGCCGAATTTTTATTTATTTTCTCTAGCAGCATACATAGATTATACACATGTTACTCATAGACTATACATATATTATGCATCCACCGGCTATTTTTAGTTTAAGCATTCAAGTAGACGGCTATTTAGGTTAATTCTCCAACAATGGAACCAACTTGTATCAATTTCTGTTGCAAATCGAGTTTTCTGGGGCATATGAACTCGTTGACTGGATGGTAAAGTGCAATAGCAGCTCTTGTTGTGCTCTTATATATATTTGGTTGGATAAGCAACTGCTTCCTTAACTATTTTTAGAAGCAAAGATAACCAGATAGTAAAGGGTTTAGATGCTCACTAAGAAGTAGACAATATCAAAAATCTAAAGCGATTTGAATAAAATATACCTTCTTTTTTTGTGATAGTTTTCTCAAATGTGGTGAAAAGAATGTTCTGAGTGGCAATTCTGGTAACCCAGGAATAATCTCAGGTAAAGAAGAAAACCAAAACTTCTAAAGGAAAAGAAAACAATGGAGAAATATGGCAAGGGCTGGGACAACTTATTCCAGCCAAAATAGCCACCCAGTGTTTGTATCACAACAATGAATGCATGACAAGTTTTATGTGCAACTTTCTTCAGCTAACCATGGTAAATTAATAGGTAGTACTACATTTTAATTTATTACATTGGATTTAAAAATTGGGTGTGCATAATATTTTACCTTTCCCTCTTACTTTTCGCTAGGAACTAAAAAAAGGGGGAAAACGTTCAATGATGTAGTGGATCCAATTCTCACTGTCCCCCTTTTCCCTTTCATTACGTAATATCCCAGTGTAGTAGAAATGAAATAAAAAATAGAAGAAATTTGGTATTCCTTTCCCTCTTCAACAAAAGAAAAGGATCCAATATTAAACATGAGTTAGTAAAATAGACCCGAAGGTGGATAACCTGTTAGAGCTAGTAAAATATACTGAAATGTAAAAGAACTTGCACTGCCATGTAAAACTTAAATCCAATGCCCAAAAAACTAAAGCTTATGATTAGTAACACGAAATGTTTACCACTGAGCATAGGCATGAGACTAAAAGCTACATGATCAGGGAAACAGGGATCGGACATTACAACTGCAAAAAGGAGTAGCTATTCACACACCTCAGTCTTATTAGCATCAAGAAACGGGACGAGTTTCCCTACTTTCCATTATTTTTCCTTCTTTGTTTCCTCTTTGCCCTTTGCCATAGAAATGCTTCTTCAAGTTTGGAGTAGAACTGTTGTGCTCCCAAGAAAACCCTCCATGAATTTTCTATTAGACTGGACATATTTCCTGTAGACTGAGAAGAGACAAGTGCAAGTAAGCATTGATTGTTCTCAACAGCAAGTAAACGATGCAAGAAACACCTACCTTCTTCCCAAGCACTCAATGATATCACCAGTGAGCGTAGACCTTTTCTTACTCTCAAATGCTAAAGATGCTGCTCTCCTCAGTAAAGCAGATCCGGCGACGCATCCTAATATCGTTGGGTTCATGCTTACCTCCCCTTTAGCTGCACATTGGCGGGCCCAGGATAGGAACACTGCAACACTGCGGATTTACGTACGTGTCAAGATTCATTAACACAGTTGTATAGGAGAGAATAAACAGGGGATGGTTAATTAGAACTGTGAACTTTCATTTTACTAATGAAAATATGTACTGATTTCAATTTTTATACACGGACAACAAAAATAAGGTAGTTACCTGTTACAGCTAATTAAACAATCCTGAAAATCGTAACCGTATGTCTGGTAGAAAATGTAATTACCTTCCTGACAGTATGTCGCCCTGCCCACCACAACGCCGCGGAGAACCATAAATACTCACTGCACAAGCTGCATATTCCATACTACTTGTCAGCTCATGACTTCCAAAAACAATTGAAGTAATCATTACAATAAACTTTGCTCCTCTTAAACTCATCATTTAAGGAGTAAATCATTGAGACAGTAATCTTAGTCCTTAGACAACACCTTTTGATGTTTACATCTTTTTCAATTGTAACTTACGACTTGAAAGATGCACCTAAGCGTTCAAGGTATTTAGAGACACCATTTATACATGCAATACATCAATTATAGCTATTCCGTCAAACTCGATATATATGGGATACATGTTAATGGTGAAAATGTAGCCAATATCCTTTTTACTACTCGGAATTCTAAAATGTGTATCTTGCCCATGAATTCCTCAAAAGAAAAAATCACAGTAAATGGTGCAGTATCCTCCATAACAAAATCTGGTACCGCAAAGTGCAGAAAAGGACCCACCAAATAGGTATAGAACAAATTACAAGATGCATCTTCCTTCATATGAAAATGTGGTGTTGCAAATATTCATAAAGGCCAGAAGCACTAGAAGCAGAATAATAGATAGGTAACAACCAAAACTCAAACCACTATTGAAGGAACTTTTAGAGGATTTTCTCATAATAATTTCATTAAACACCATCATCCTTGAAACTTATATTGGTTGCTGAGTTCATCCTCTTCTCTGAATCTCCTTGCCTCCGTTTGCCATCACTTCTTTCTTCCGAAGAACACGCTTAGGCTAAATTGAAAAGGTCGCCTTTTGAGCACAAGTACTCTCTTAAAGTCTCGTAGAAGAGGAACTAGGGCCTTACCATGTATCCCAACCTTAAAGGTAATCCCTAGAATCTAAGTTACTTTAGCAAGTAATGGAAATACTTCAGCTGTTTCTTATCTGATGCATCATTTCAAATCAAAATGAAAAAGAATATCTAATACTGCTGAAACTCTAAAAGAACATGCTTACATCTGACACTCAATTTGTTAGCATGTACAAGCCTTTACTACCATAAAAAAGATTCAGATTTACAGCTTGAAAATCCCTATAAAAATCTGTCCTTCATGGTCATTATTCTCATATTAGGTTATCAAGTCTCATACTAAGTTACGTGAAAAAATAGACTTAGATATTCTCCTAAGGAGAAGAATGAAAGCAGGAGTCCCAACATTTTGTGCATCACCAAAATATGCAGGTGGAACTCATGCCTCAAACATAAAAGCCTTGTTCATCCACCAGTAAATTACTGATCGATGGAATCTAAATGATTGAATTATCTGTACAAGGACAATTGACAAAGCAAAAGTGTTACCTATTTTACCATCACTGATGAAGTCAGATTTTCCTTTCCGCAGGACTGTAACACCACCAATCCTGATCAAAGGGATATTTTACCGATTAAACCACAAATAGAAGTGATAGATACAAACAAATTGGGTCCAAACCAAAGGAAAATACTATAGTGGTTGCGAGCCTCTTAACCATGTTCCTTGGTGCATCATTAGAAACTCGATGGATAATGGGCCCGCCCCCTATCCTTCTCAGCTTAAATACCATACTTTTGTTTATGGTAGGGTTCAACCGGTGACTTACGCTTAACCAACATATCACGTGTTGCACTCTTACCACTAGACCGAAACCACAGTGCCAGATAGCTTTAATTTTTTAGACTCCACCACAGTTTTGTTTATAACCGTATTATAGTCCGTTAAACATTGCAAAGTCGGCATACAACTTGCAATAAAATATCAAAGACTTTATTTTTTTTTATAAGAAAAATATCTAGTTTCTATAACCCGGTGTATTGTTTTTTCCCTTTTTGGGATAATGGTATTCCCGGAGCGACTTGCGCGTAACTAGACTAATCAAATGGACAGCCAGCTAAAACCTACAACACAATTTCTTTTTAAACCTTCCATCCGACAAAAACAGGCGGGCTCATCCTAAATGTTGTAGTTGCGAATTTGAAACAAAGTTACTAAGAGGCTAAGTTGCTCAGACTCGGGTATGGCCGTCTGATACGAGTGCGGATCTAGAGGTCGGATCCCTCATGATCTAAATTTCAAAGTTTGGGGGAGTCTAGGTACGGATACGAGTGCTTCAAATAGCTAAAAGTAGAGTTATAAAAATATGTCTAAATTATTAGATATTATGTGAAAAACTTACAAGGTATTCCGAGAAGGAGAAAATATTGATCAAGAGGAGAATCGAGAAGGAGATAAAAGGAAAAGGACTGACATAGAAATTTCCATATACAAGGTATTCCATTTTCTTCAATTTCACCCTAGCTTTTATTTTAATTTAAAAAATCATTGTATCTGTACTGAATTTGTCAGTCGATTTTGGTTAAAGTACCCAAAGTCGGTTAACTAGATCCAGTACGGATCCCACACCCATGTCGTGTCAACACGGGTGCAGCACCAAAGGTGAAGAGTCCGAGCAACTTAGCTAAGAGGTTCATAACTCATTTCTTCCCCAAGGGAGGGAAAAATCTGTGTAGGACCTATTATAACATATAATGTCATCTTTTGGCACACTAAAGGGGTTGAAGTTTTGTAAGGTATAATGTGGGTCTTGACATATTAAGTTTTCAACGTATCACCATGGTTTTGAATAAAAAGAAAAATTGGCAGACTGTTCTTTAAGATCGCATAACTTTGGACGTCTATCAATCACTGTCATTTGTCACTAACAAATTTAAAAGGACAAACAGCAGGCAAAGATGAGATATGGATTAAAAGACTCACCCTTTTGCAAGAGACAGCAACTGATCGGTTCCGTTTTGGTCATTCACCTCAGAGTTTAGTACTTTCTGAACAAGCCTTTTATACTCATTTACATTTGGAGTCAGGACTGCTAAGGGATAACCACTAACCAGATCAAGACAATTAGTCACGAGAAAAAGCCCATCCTGATAAAACAAAGAAGACCACCAATGGCATATCAAGAATAAACGCCATATCGAATGTTAGACAATTGGCTTGCAATATAATAATGCCATCACATACCCCATCTATAACAATTGGGACACTGCACTCTCTTGCATGCTTCATGATATTACTTACACAGTCCTGGAAGAATAAACATGTGATCAAAATCCAATGGTACCAAAAGAAACCACAAAAAAAATGAAAGCTTAAAACGAGGAGAAAAGAGAAATTTTCTAAGCATAAATTTCCAGATAATGCAAGATAATTGTGAAACGATACGTCCTGGTAGCATTAATGGCATCATGCTTAGGTGGTCCAATTTTTCTTCGCAACATAAAGCTTAAAAGTGGTAAGTTTACTCTTAAAACTGAATCGAGTAAGCTCAGGAAAAATGAGATGAATTTAGATTACAAGCATGTCCTGTTCCTGTCCACACAAACAAATTCTGAGGCTTTATATAGTTGTTCCACTCTCATGTTCGCTGCTGATCTTCTTTCTTTCTAGACATATTATATAAAACTGATATATCTTGTACATTTCCAAGTTTCCAACTTTTCAGGATCATGCACTCTATCCTTTACATCCCCAACCCACAAAGTTACACAGACCTTCAATATTTTACCCTCAATATTTACCTTGCAATAATATTTCTTCAATTCAACCAAACAATTGAAACAAACCAGATCGATATTCTACAGCAGACATGTATTTGCTCTTTCAAGGAATGGTTATCAATATCAGCTAAACAAAAGGCTAGGAATTAAGGAATGTGACAAATGACAAGAAGAAGTCAATTTTTCCTCATCCACAGAAGACCAGAATCCCCTACGATGAAAGTATCACCAAATACTTGCCTTTAGCTAGACAAACACAAAGATGGCAGATTACAATGATGCTTTACTAGTTTTTCCATACGTAGAAAATTAAAAATATGAGCCTTGTATGCAGCAGAAAGGACAGAGATGCAAGAGGAGGATAAGGATTAAGCAGATATAAGACCATGATGTTTGGGTCAGCATTTTACAGCAAATAAGCATCTAATCAAATCCAAACCCTCTCATAATTAGAGGAAGAAGAAGTGATCTCTTTGCATGAGTGATTAAAACAAGCACTTGTGCCAACTGAATACTAGGAACAGACAAATATCAGGTGTAAGGACAGAAGGGCTTGAGTAAAAAGAGCACACCAGGAGAAATGGATCCCTTCCAAGGCCTGGACCAACAACAAGACAATCAAACCTCTCCATCCACTTCTCAACCTCAGCAATCACTTTAGCTGCTATCGAACTTTTCTCCTCGTCCCTGGAAGAATCCTTTGGTCAAAATCAGCACCCTCAAATTTAATTTATCATACTTCAATAACGGAAACCAAAGAAACACGCTAAGAATGTGCACTTAAGAGTTAAGTTGAATTTCATAACAAAGACTCACCTAATACTGTAGGACTCTTCTAGAATAGGGTGCACAATTAACTCAGGACTGTAGCTTTTTATAACAGGAGCAGCATCTTTGGTACAGAAAACATGGGATAAATCTGCACCCTGAGAGATCAGGCCAATATCATGCCAAAAGAGGTCTCAGCTATAATTGCATAATTAAATTGTAGTAAAATTAAATAATTCAATACTGAAAAGGATGGTTTAATTTCCCTCGGAGGGTGTGGGGAATGAGGAAGGAGGAAAGAGAAATTGACAAAAAGTAAAGAAGACAGGTTACAGAACTAACAATCTTTAAGGCTGAAATTGCAGAGAAGTATGGTGCACCAGTGTATTCTCGACAGCCACCAACAACAGCTATCTTCCCTGATTGGGAAATAGAGCTCAGAAATTAGCAACAAGAAGTACCATAAAGGGAACATCATCATAGGCAGAAATGTTAATATTTTTGTCAAGCTCAATGGTCGAGTCATTACGTCTTTTCTGTTAGAAATGTCATTACTCAGAAGGTTTCCAGACGCATAAAACAAAAAAACATAAGCAACACAGTTCACGTCTGATGGGAAAGGCATTAGCCGTATGATTTTCTGCTAATCTTATCTTTTCTGGTTTTGCCAACAACAACAGCAACATACCCAATGCGGTCCCACATGCGGGGTCTAGGGAGGGTAATCTTTGTGAAGGTAGAGAGGCTGCTTTTCTGTTTTTTCCAAACATCAAAATTCATAAAACTATAAAGCAGGTGTACTATGTATAAAGTGCACACCCTTCTTGATCTTTAAAAATAGTGAGAGGGATTAAAGTGAGGATAGTACATCTTTATAAACAAAAATCAGTTAAATGACAATCACCAACGAAATTTACCTGATAAAATAGACAGATATTTATGTGTCAAAACTTATGCTATAAATACAACCAAAAACAAAACAAAAAAAAAGGTACTCGGTAAAGTTTTTTTTTTGATAAGGTGAAGATTTTATTAAAAACAGTATCAAGCTGATACTGTAAAAAAAACAAGGATACTGCTGGCTTAAAAACATTAAAATCCTAAGCGGTCTAGCATGTCCAGCATATCATGAAAATTCATAACAACATTTCCATCTTTCCAATAGTGCAAATAATGTAAACAACTGTATTTCACATATTGCAGCTGCTCCTTCTTGCCTTCAAAACACCTATTATTTCTTTCTTTCCATATCGTCCAAGCTATGCTAAGAGGAATATCTCTCCAAAACTTCTTTAAGGATGCTTCTGGACATGCACGTTCCCAACACTCTAATATATTCCTGAATTTCTTAGGACTTGCCCAAAGGATGCCAAAGTTAGCCGTGAACATGGACCACACCTGCCAAGTAAATTCACAATGCAAAAAAAGATGGTCCACGGATTCACAAGCTTTCTCACACAAGTAACACTTGCTGCACATTATCCAACCCCTTCTCATCAAATTTTCTTGAGTCAGACATGCTTCATGTGCTACTAGCCAACCAAAACATGCTACTTTTGTTGGGACTGTAGTCTTCCAAACCATCTTCCAAGGCCACTTTTGTGCTTGCACCGGCTGGGTAGCATTTAGTATCTTGTAGAGTGAACTAACAGTAAAAAAAAACCTTTTTTACTAGCTTTCCAGAGTAGGCTGTCTTCTTTTTCTGGCGATAACACCACTGATTGCATCTTCTGAATAAATATATCAACCTCATGCATTTCTCTGTCGAAGAGATTCCTTCTGAACTGGAAGTCCCAATCTGTATCAGTAAATATATCGGCTAAGAGGATTTTTGGACTATTGGCCAATCTGTACAGGTTGGGAAATTGAATTTTCAGCAGACCAGAACCATCCTAATTATCTTCCCAAAGTCTGATTTTTTTCCCGTTGCCCACCCTCAAGCCAACATACATGTTAAATTTCTCCCATAGGTTACAAATCTGTCTCCAAACAGCTACCCCATATGGAGTTCTTACTGTTTTAGGTGCAAAGAAGCCCTCTTTTCCATATATCACCTCCACCACTGCTTTCCAGGGGGCTTTTTTCCCATCGTTTAACCTCCATAGCCATTTGCATAGCAAGCTTTGATTGTGAGCTCTAAGATTTCTAACTCCCAGACCCCCTTCTTTCTTATGTTTTGTCACAATGCTCCACTTTACTAAATGATATTTTCTCCTTTCTGTATCACCTTCCCACAAAAATTTCTTCCTAATTTTATCAATTTTCTTCTCCACACTAGCTGGTATAGGAATCAGAGACATTAGATAGGTTGGTATTCCATAAGAACACTGTTTACTAATGTCAATCTGTCCCCAAGTGATAAGTATTGTTGCTTCCAAGGAGCCAACTTTTTTTCACACTTGTCAATTACACCATTCCACACTGATTTGTCCTTGAATTTTGCACCTAAAGGCAATCCCAAATAGGTAGTAGGAAACTTTTCAACCTTGCAACCCATGACATCAGCTAACATATTAATATCACTGTCAGCATTCAAAGAAAACATTGAACTCTTGGCCAGGTTTATTTTTAATCCCGTCACAGCTTCAAACGCTAACAGAACCACCCTCAAGTGCATCACTTGATTTCTATCAGCCTCACACATCAACAAAGTATCATCAGCATAAAGACTACGAGAAATTTCTATACTATTTCCTGAATGACCCTCCATTTTAAAGCCTTTTATCCATCCACTTCTCACAGCAGTTTTAATCATCTGACTCAACACCTCCATTACTAGAAGAAACAAGTAGGGAGACAGAGGGTCTCCTTGCCTTAAACCTCTTCGAGAACTAAAATAACCTACTGGACTACCATTGATTAGTATTGAAAACTTTGTAGTGGAGACACAAAATTTTATCCATTGAATCAACTTACCCCCAAAATTCATCTTTTCCAGCAACTTCAGCAGACAAGGCCAATTGACATGATCATAGGCCTTTTCTAAGTCCAATTTGAACACCACACCAAACAATTTCCAGTAGTAGTCTATACATTCATTTGCCAACAGTGATGCATCTGCAATTTGTCTACCTTTCAAAAATGCATTCTGATTCTCAGAGACCAACTTGTTAATCACCAACTTCATTCTCTCAGTAAGGACTTTAGCTATCAACTTGTATATACTCCCAAGCAAACTAATAGGTCTGAATTCCTTGATGTTGGCAGCCCCTTTCTTCTTTGGCATCAAAGAATGAAGGTTGAGTTAAAACTTCTGACAAATTCTCCTTCTCTGTGAAATACCTCAAATGTCTTCGGAACATCTTCTTTCACAATATGCCAGCATCTTTTGAAGAAACACATATTAAAGCCATCTGGACCAGAAGCCTTATCCCCTTCTACCATTTTAACTATTCTTGTTACCTCTATTTCATCAAAAGGTCTCTCCAACCACTCTTTCTCTTGGTCACTGATGCTAGCAAGTTCTGAACAATTCCATGAAGGTCTCCAGCTCTCTTTTTCTGAAAAAAGATCTTTATAGAACTCAAGTATGTGGTTTCTAATCAAATTTTTGTCATCTGTGAAGTCCCCATCTATTTCTTATATCTCCTATTTGAATTTGCTATTTTTTGAAAAAATTTTGTATTCTTATCCCCTTGCTTAATCCATAAAAATCTGGATTTTTGCCTCCAATGTAGCTCTTCTACCTTAGCTATGTGATGCAACTCATTTATTAATGCATTTTTAGCAGGTTCTTCTTCCTCTGTGTTACTATCATCATTATCATTTTGTTGCTCCATCTCCAATTGATGCAAGATCTGGTCTTTTCTTGTTCCCAGGTGCCCAAAAGTTTCTTTGTTCCACTTCTTTAAATCTTCTTTTAACTTTCTAAGCTTTTTTGCTAGAACCACATCTGGTCTTCCTTGAAATTCATACGAATTTCAAAAAATCTGTTATATACTAGTTGAGATCAAACTTTATTTTCTTACTTCTGGAAGGAACTGAGGCATAAAGGTACAACTGAAGGCCCAAGGGATAGCCACAAACCTCCAGTTGTTGCGGAGGCAAAGACTTTAATTTCATCAAAAGACTAGATGCAATTTGACATACTTGCCTCAAGCTGAGACCAAAATCAGATATTTGAGATTGGATGAAATTCATCATATAGCATAAAGCCAGAAATAAAGAACACACAAACTAATTGAGACTTGAGACCAGAATCTATAAAGGACTTGATTAATTGTATTATTCAGCATAAAAAACTTTCAGCAAAGTTCAGTAGCATCAAAATACTGGAGAGAAATAGAAACTCAAATTTCCAGATACAGAATCTCGAGCAACTTCTTCCCCCTTTTAAGTCCTGATTAGATTGGTTACTCCCCCTAGGACCCCAACTAATATAATCACTTGATATGACAAGCACTATGTTTGAATTGATCCGCATTTCCCACAAATGTACATCAAATCACAACACAAATATAATTAATATATTGATGGAATGCACATCAAACTGACATGGAAGCTAACCATTCAATTGTCGCTCATCCGAACACAGAGCAACCAACGGAAAAGCAAATGAAAGCACAAAGCCCATAAGTTGGTGATTTCTCATCCGGCTACCACCTAACAAATAGGTCTAGAGATTTCATGATACCATGCCCATTCAGTAGTGTTCAACTGATTGTTAAGAAGGATTGCATGACACCATGCCCATTCTGTAATTTATTTTTACATGTATTACACTCTTAGTCCTAGCAGTATTTTACGAAGAAAACTGAGTGTCGACACTGAATGATCTAATGCCTCACAGAATGAATAGATAATTACATGACAGTTGGAAAAAATATGTCTTAAACAGCCAATTGCGTTGGAAGAGCCACTACATGGTCATCCAGAACAAAGACTGGCACAGTTACATACAATTTAACATGGTATCGAAGCAGGAAAAGGTTAGGAATTCGGGATCCCTGCCACCAATCATAAAAAGATATCCACGAATTCTGCCAACAAAAAGAAATACAGCCCGCAAATAAGGGTGCATGTAAAGACTTAATTAAATAAATAAAGTTGTTTATTCTCTAATAATTCAAACTTATAGATGGGTGTAATGCATTTCAATACAAGTAAATAGGAATCAGAAAGAATTTTCACCAGCTTGGCCTTTATGCTTAGTTGATTCAAGACCTGGAATTATTGATCTCAAAATGCTGACAGCGTTAGCGTCCAAGCTTGGTCCACTACTCATTACAGTTTGCATTCTAATACTCTGAAAATTAAAGTTAGTTTTCTCAGCGGAACCTCCCAAACACCTTGTCAAGAACTGCTGCCTTCTGGTAACAGCCGCAGAGTAAGCCAGCTTTAATTATCTGCCAATGGAAGTTCAATTAATATCAGACCACCATCTAGAGGTAATATTCATTTATTTAAATACAAACCAAAAATTTATCATCTTTGAGGTATTAAACCCCAAGCTATGGCGAAGCAAAAAACTATGAGGTTATAGAAGTAACATTCTTGCATTTATTAGTATCCCTGCCTCTCTACCCTCTCCACTGAAAAACCAGGCTTTTTGTTTGCATTAGGATTTGAACCCGTCATGTGCGTCTAACCCACTAGACCAAAGCCCCCGCAGGCATATCTTCTTTGTCAAAACAATTGCATTAGTATTTACAAATTTGAATGAAACTTGACTTCTAAGTTCTTATCCAAAGTTGACGAAATAAAATGAAAAAAATTCCAATTTCATGCCTCAATCCAAACTAGTTGGTGTCAGCTATATGAATTTTCTATATCCATTTTGCTCTATTCGGGTCCATCTCATTCCAATTCCAGAATATTCTATCTATTAATGGTAAATACCCAGAAAATTTGGATTACATATGCATTCGAAAAATTAAAGCTTGCGCTTCCCAATTGCTGGATGAACAGTCTGTGAAAACGTCAATTGATATTTTGAAATTGATTACTCTACTTGAAATACTGAGAATTGATGGTAAATATGAAATGGGTTATGTGTACTTACCTCTGACCAAAAGCTGTAACCTTTTTCTGAGCTTCAGCAAAAGTGTTCTTATGTTGGCTCTCTGGAAACTTTGATGGTTTTTGGTTTTACCGGTAAATCTCATTCAGCCCCCGATAAGATATAAAACTTCTAAATATATCCCTCTAAAATTCTCACTAAGAGCATGTTTGGAAGGACTTGTTGTAAATGACTTTAAGCCAAAAGTTATAACTTAGTAATTTTAGCTTTTGGTTTTTGGCTTATTTTTATCGTTTTAGCTTAAAAACAAGTGCTTAAAAGCACTTTATTTATTTTATCTAAACGATACAAAATTATTTTATCGAGGGTCTTATTCCGCCCATCCTGTCCAGCATGGCTCGAGAGTTGGAGATGGATATTCCTTACCAATAGGTAGTGAGCATTGCTAGGAGGATTGAGGGTATGCTCGCCAGGGAGCGAGGGGAGAGGGAGGCCAAGAGGTCTCGAGAGTCGGGTCACTACTCTGGTGCTCGTACCCCATCAGCAGGTCGTTATGGTAGGGGTTATTCTGGCCGCCCTGTACATTCAGCTTTACCAGCAGCCGGCATTACTCCAGCTCCGCCTACACCTCAGGAGCCTTATTATGTGCCTCCAGTTTCTAGCGCACCTCCTGCACGGGGTACTTCCAGGGTCAGTCCAGCAGGCCTAGTCCCAGCCAGTCACAGCCACCGCGTCCTCCCAGAGCTTGTTTCGAGTGTGGCGATACACGTCATATGGTTAGGGACTGCCCCAGACTTGGTAGGAGTACATCTTCACATACTGCTCAGCCACAGCGGGCTCCTCAGAGTTCTCAGGCTATGATCACAGCTCCAGCTGCTGCCCCACCTGCCCAGCCAGCCAGGGGCGGAGGCCGGGGAGATAGAGGTCGCCCTCGCGAGAGGGGTCAGGCCAGATATTATTGTATTCCTGCTCGCACTGAGGTTGTTTCCTCTGATTCCGTCATCACAGGTATTATACTGGTTTGTCACAGAGAGGCATCGGTTCTATTTGATCCAGGCTCTAGTTACTCTTATGTGTCTTCTTATTTTGCTTCGCATTTGGGTGTGCCTCGGGATTCTTTGAGTGCCCCCGTTTATGTTTCTACTCCAGTGGGAGATTCTCTTGTTGTGGACCGCATTTATCGGTCATGTCTGGTTACTATTCGTGGTTTTGAGACCAGGGCGGATCTATTATTACTCGGTATGGTTGACTTTGATATTATTCTGGGCATGGACTGGTTGTCGCCCTATCATGCTATTCTTGATTGTCACGTCAAGACCGTGACGCTAGCTATGCCAGGTGTTCCACGTATTTAGTGGAGTGGTACTTTAGATCACACTCCCAGTAGAGTTATCTCTTTCCTTAAAGCTCATCATATGGTTGAGAAGGGGTGTGCCGCGTATTTAGCTTATGTGAGAGATGTTAGTGTTGATACCCCTTCTGTTGATTCAGTTCTAGTGGGTGTTTCCAGCTGATCTTCCGGGCATGCCGCTCGATAGAGATATCGATTTTGGCATTGATCTGTTGCCGGGCACTCAGCCCATTTCCATTCCTCCATATCGCCTGGCTCCTCCTGAGTTGAAGGAGTTGAAGGATCAATTGCAGGAATTGCTTGGTAAGGGTTTTATTCGACCCAGTGTCTCACTGTGGGGTGCTCCTATCTTGTTTGTGAAGAAGAAGGATGGTTCTATGTGTATGTGCATTGATTATCGTCAGTTGAACAAAGTTACAGTGAAGAACCGTTATCATTTGCCTCGTATTGATGATCTGTTTGACCAGCTCCAAGGCGCACAGGTGTTTTCCAAGATTGATTTGAGCTCAGGTTACCATCAGTTGAAGATTCGGGAGCCAGATATCCCGAAGACTGCCTTTAGGACTCGGTATGATCATTACGAGTTCCTTGTTATGTCATTTGGGTTGACTAATGCCCAAGCAGCTTTTATGCATTTGATGCACAGTGTATTCAGGCCATATCTTGACTCATTCGTTATTGTTTTCATTGACGACATTTTGGTGTATTCCCGGAGTCGGGAAGATCATGAGCAGCACCTGAGGACGGTGCTTCAAACCCTAAGAGAGAAGAAATTATATGCAAAGTTCTCAAAATGTGAGTTCTGGCTGAGTTCCGTGGCATTCTTAGGCCACGTGGTATCGAGTGAGGGCGTTCAGGTGGATCCGAGGAAGGTGCAGGCCGTGCAGAGTTGGCCCAGGCCCTCCTTAGCTACAGAGATTCGCAGTTTTCTTGGCTTGGCTGGTTATTACCGTCGCTTTATGGAGGGTTTTCATCAATTGCGGCCCCTATGACTAGATTGGCCCAAAAGGGTACCCTGTTTCAGTGGACAGAAGAGTGTGAGGCGAGCTTCCAAAAGCTCAAGACAACTTTGACTTAAGCCCCAATCTTGATGCTGCCTACCGGTTTGGGGTCTTATACAGTTTATTGTGATGCCTCATGGGTTGGACTTGGAGCGGTGTTGATGCAGGACGGTACGGTGATTGCCTACGTGTCCAAACAGTTGAAGGTACATGAAAAGAACTACCATGTCCACGACCTTGAGTTAGCTGCTATTGTTCATGCCTTGAAGATCTGGCGTCATTATTTGTACGGGGTGCCTTGTGAGATCTATACTGACCATCGGAGTTTGCAGCACTTGCTTAAGCAGAAGGACCTGAATATGCGTCATAGGAGATGGTTAGAGTTGTTAAAAGATTATGATATTACTATTCTTTATCACCCGGGCAAGGTCAATATGGTAGCTGATGCCTTGAGTCGCGGGGCGGAGAGTTTGGGGAGTTTGGCATATTTGCTAGCCTCAGAGAGACCTATGGCGATGGATGTCCATGCCTTAGCCAGCCAGTTCATGAGATTGGACCTTTTGGAGCCCAGTCGGGTTCTAGCCTGTGTGGTTTCCCAGTCTTCCCTATTTGACCGTATCAGGGAGCGGCAGTATGATGACCCTCATTTGCTTGTCCTTCAGGACAGGGTCCAGCGTGGTGATGCCAGAGATGTGACCATCGGGGATGATGGGGTATTGAGGATGCAGGGCCGGACTTGTGTGCCCAATGTTGATGGTCTTCGAGAGTTGATTCTAGCAGAGGCCCATAGTTCGCGGTATTCCATCCATCCGGGTGCCGCGAAGATGTATCAAGATTTGAGGCAGCACTATTGGTGGAGGCGGATGAAGAAGGATATAGTTGCTTACGTGTCTAGATATCTCAATTGCTAGCAGGTGAAGTATGAGCACCAGCGTCCGGGTGGGTTACTTCAGCAGATAGAGATTCCGGAGTGGAAGTGGAAGCGTATCACCATGGACTTTGTATCGGGGCTTCCTCGGACCTTGAAGAAGTTTGATTCCATTTGGGTTATTGTGGATCGGCTGACCAAGTCCGCTCATTTCATTCCTGTATGTACCACTTATTCATAGGAGCGGTTGGCGGAGATTTATATCAGGGAGATCGTCCGTTTACATGGTATTCCAGTTTCTATCATCTCAGATAGAGGTACTTAATTTACATCGCAGTTCTGGAGAGCCGTGCAGTAGGATTTAGGCACTCGGGTGGAGTTGAGCACGGCATTTCACCCCTAGACGGACGGACAGTCCGAGCGCACTATTCAGATTCTGGAGGATATGCTCCGTGCGTGCGTGATTGAGTTTGGAGGGTCATGGGATCATTTCCTGCCATTGGCGGAGTTTGTTTATAATAACAGTTATCAGTCCAACATTCAGATGGCGTCGTATGAGGCTTTATATGGTAGGAGGTGTAGATCTCTTGTGGGTTGGTTTGAGCCGAGTGAGACCAGGCTATTGGGCACAAATATGGTCCAGGATGCAATGAAGAAGGTTAAGGTGATTCAGGATAGACTCCATGCAACCCAGTCCAGACAGAAGAGTTACGCGGACAAGAAGGTTCGTGATGTTGCATATATGGTTGGTGAGTGGGTTCTGCTTCGGGTCTCGCCTATGAAGGGCGTCATGAGGTTTGGAAAGAAAGGGAAGCTGAGTCCGAGATTTATTGGCCCTTTTGAGATCTTGAGGTGAGTTGGGGAGGTTGCTTATAAGCTTGCCTTACCTCCCAACCCAGCCGGAGTTCATCCGATATTTCATGTTTTGATGCTCCAGAGATATCACGATGATCCGTCGCACGTGTTGGATGTCAGTTCAGTCCAGTTAGACAAGGATCTATCCTATGTTGAGGAGCCAGTGGCTATTTTGGACAGGCAGATCAGAAAGTTGAGGTCAAAGAACACTGCTTCAGTGAAGGTCCAGTGGCGGGGTCAGCCGGCCGAGGAGGCGACTTGGGAGACCAAGCAGGATATACGCAGCCAGTACCCTCATCTTTTCACTACTTCAGGTATGTTCTCTATGCTCGTTCGAGGACGAACGAATGTTTAAGTGTAGGAGGATGTAACGACCCGGCCGGTCGTTTTTGGAATTTATGCCCCGTTTCCCCATTAACTACTTCCCCTAAGTTCATTTCTACTATTTTGGTTTGCCGGGATGTTCGGTGTTAGGATTCAGAGTGTTTTGGGACACTTAATCCCTAAATAAGAGCTTAAGAGTGAAAAATGGTCCGTATTTGGAACAGTGTGAAGACGACCTCGGATGGAAATCTGATGGTTCCGTTAGCTCCATTAGGTGATTTCGGGGTTGGGAGCGTGTTCGGAATGTATTTTGGAGGTTCGTAGCTCATTTAGGCTTGAAATGCCGAAGTTTGAATTTTTGAAGTTTCCGGTCCAATAGTGAGTTTTTTATCCGAGGGTCGGATTTGAATTTCGAAAGTTGCAGTAGCTCTGTCATGTCTTTTTGGATATGTGTGCAAAATTTCAGGTCATTCGGGCGAGGTTTGGTTAGGTTTTTGATCGAATGCGTGTTTTGAAAGTTTTAGAAGAACTTAGGCTTGAATTCGATGTAATTTGATGGTTTTGGCGTTGTTTGAGGCGTTTTGATGATTGGAACAAGTTTGTATGATGTTTTAGGAGGTGTTGGTATTTTTGGTTGAGGTCCCGGGGGCCTCGGGTGTGTTTCGGATGCCCAACGGGTCATTTTTGGAACTTGTTGAATTGCTAAACTGCTGGTATCTGATATCCTTCTATGCGATCGCAGCCTTCCATTCGCGATCGCATAGAGCAATTATGGAGGGGGGGCAAATTCCTTCATTGCGATCGCATGTACTGCTCCACGATCGCGAAACACTGAGTTCTCCTCTTACGCGAACACATTGACTGTGTCGCAATCGCGAAGGGCTAATCCTCCTCTTCCGCGATCGCATGGCCTCCTGTCGCGATCGCATAGGACAACTTCATGGCCCTTCATTTTTCTTCTTCGCGATTGCATCTCCCTCCCCGCGATCGCAATGAAAAATTGGTCTGGGCAAAATAAAAAACATCCCAAATCGAGGGTTAGCCATTTTTGGTCAAATACAAGCTTGAGAGCTCGGTTTTGGGAGAGATTTTGAAGAATTTTCGCGGGCAACGATTGGGTAACGATTCTCTACTCTTTTATGCTTAATACCCACTAATCTAATCACGATTTCATCTTTAAATTTCGGATTTTTGAATGAAAATTGGGTGAAAGTTCATAGACCAAACTATTGGGTTTTGAGGGGGCATTTGACCTCCGATTTTGGAGATTTTTATATGGTTGGACTCGTGAGAGTACGAGGGTTCTGAAAACGTAAAAATTATTCGATTCTGAGACATTGGCTGGAGGGGCATTTTGGTTATTTTATCTATTTTCGTGCCCTAGCTTTAAATTTAATAGTGGAATCAGTTGTTTGTAATATTATTTACGATGTGTAATTGAATTGAATAGATTTGGGCCACTTGGAGTCGGATACTCGTGGCAAAGGCGCGATTTCTAGTGATATTGAGCCGATTCGAGAAGTGTCTTGTCTAACCTTGTGTGGGTGACCTTTCCCCTTAGGATTTTACTTGATATTTGAGTGCCTTGTGCGTGAGGTGACGAGCGCGTACTTGAGTCGATTGATGAAATTCCGGTGTTTACTTAAGCTATGGAAAACTTAGTTCTTATTCTTATTTGCCTTGTTCTATTTGGATTTATGACTTATGCTAGATTAGGGAAAAAATGTTTAACTGATTTGACTGCCTACTTGCTTAAATTACTTTGACTACACTACGTGAAACATGCTAGGCTAGTTCTATCTGTGGTTGTCTTTCGTACCTTGTTCCTTGGTTTGTTTCTGGCTGTGATTGCGCATTTACATTAGGACTACGGATGTGGGATTCAGGTAGCTTCCCCCCCTTGTTTGTTTACTTTGGGACTAGGGGTTCGATTCCCGGGAGATCCCCCTGCACTTTTACTTTGGGACTACGGGATGGTATCACGGGAGATCCCCCTGCACATTGATGATTGGACTACGGGACGGTATCCCAGGAGATCCTTTGGAATTGGTACGTGAGTTGGACTACGGGACGGTATCCCGGGAGATCCACTGGACAGTTGAGGAAAGGGCTACAGGACGATATCCTGGGAGACCCTCATTGGTATCTTTGACATTGAGCTGTATTTACTCTGTGTTTTACTCTATCATTGTAGTTATTATTGTTTCTTTGATTTGCCTTATTACACTGTTGTATTTATTATTTATGTCAGATTTTCCACACTGTTAATTATTGTTATTGTTTTATTTTTGCCTCAGTAGGGCCCTGATCTTTCCTCGTCGCTACCCAATCGAGGTTAGGCTTGGCACTTACTGAGTACCGTTGTGATGTACTCATGCCCTTCCTGCGCACGTTTTTTCATGTGCAGATCTTCCAGGTACCTCTTCTCAGGCGCACTATCAGTGAAGCAGAGGGATATCGGAGACTTCGAGGTAGATCTGCTGCGTCCGCAGACCGACGAGTCTCCCTCTTACTCTATCTTTAGTACTTAGTTTTATCTCTTTCGGTTGTTAGATATTCTGGAGTTTTGGAGCCATACTATATACTTCTGTAGCCTGTGTTGCCCGTGAGTTTTCGGGTTTTGGGAATTGTTTTGAATTTGT
The DNA here is from genome assembly GCA_026770625.1 of Nicotiana glauca. Classification (NCBI taxonomy): domain Eukaryota; kingdom Viridiplantae; phylum Streptophyta; class Magnoliopsida; order Solanales; family Solanaceae; genus Nicotiana; species Nicotiana glauca. The sequence goes on from MU733504.1 coordinate 92,574, forward strand.
CTTTATCAAGTTGTACATGCCGAGCGACATTCAGTACAGTTTTCTTTAGATATTTAATTTGATTTTTTTCTCTATTTTTCCGCAATTATTATGTTTCCGCAATAATAGGCTTACCTGGTCATGGGACCAGGTGCCGTCATGACATGTTCACGGTTGGTGAACTAGGGTCGTGACATAATACAGTGAGATTTAAGTATTCGAAAATTATTAGGCAAAATATCTTCCCACCCTCCTAAATCTGATACGAATTATTAGTTAGAATTTTAAACTATCAGTGGTCTTAACTAACCCTCTCCACTTGGACTTTTGAGAGTCAATACCCTATTGGACGTTGATGTGGCACAAAGTGTGGGTGCACTCGCCTGTTTCTGCATATGTGGCATTTTTTGAAAATAAAATATATTTTTTACCTTTTTAAGTATGTTACTTTTTTAGATAATTTTTTTCGAATACAATTTATAATAAAACTTGCATAGAACTATATTATTTATGCTAAATTTTTTATTAAGCTAAAAATAATAAAATTTTAGTTTTTTTTTTGAATTTGACCTGAAAATAAAGATTTATACAATTAAAATAAATAGTCAAGGCATCTAAAAATTTTAAAAAGTTCATAGATTGAAATTAATTATTTTGGATATAACTTTTTGTATAGCTCTAAATTATGGTGCTCTAAAAATATTTTTTTTTTACAGATTTTACCTGAAAAAAATAAAAATACACAGTTGAAATAAATAGTCATTGCATCAAAAGAAGAAATGAAAATAATGATTTATTTCTTACGCTATAGTTACACTTTTTTTATTTCTTCTTTTGATGCAATAACTATTTATTTCAACTGTGTATTTTTACCTTTTCAGGTAAAATCTGTAAAAAGTTTATTTTTAGAGAACCATAATTTAGAGTTATATAAAAAATTATAGCCAAAATAATTAATTTCAAACTATGTATTTTTATAACATTTAGATGCCTTGACTATTTATTTCAATTGCACAAATCTTTATTATCATGTCAAATTCAAAAAAAGATTAGCTAAAACTTTATTATTTTTAGCCAAATAAAAAAATTTAGCCTTAAATAATGTAGTTCTATCCAAGTTTAATTATAAATTGTATTCGAAAAAAATTGTCTAAAAAAGTAACATATTTAAAAGGGTATATATATATCTATATATATATTTTAAAAAGGCCACATGTGCAGAAAAATCCACATGGCTTGTGAGTTGCACCCACACTTTTTGTCACATCAGCGTCCAAGGGGTATTGACTCTCAAAATGCCAAATTGAGGGGGGTAATTAAGACCGCGAATAGTTTAAGGCTGTAACTAATAATTCGTGTCAAATTTAAGGGGATGATAAGATATTTTGCCAAATTATTATGATAACGAATGTAATGGGTCATCTTATTTGTGTCTCAATTTTTCAAGTTTAAAGTAGTTAGAGGTCTTTTCATGAAGAGCGATAATTGGGCGCAATTTCTACTTCGTATATTTTTGAATATTTAATCTTTCATATATTTTATTTTTGAATCACAATTTGGTTAATTTCTTTTTATTCGTGTGATTTATATTTTCTTTATCTTTGTTTAGTTTCTTTTATGTTATTGTAGAATAGTTGATAGACCTAAATACTCTGACCATCTTTCTTGTTTTCTTAATTCATCACCCTTTAAACAGTAAAAATGCCTAGAGAGTTTTATGAAATCCTATAAAAGTACGTATGTTATTGCATTCTACTTCTTCTAGTAATTTTTACCTAAAATTTAAAAAAATACCGAAAATTAATTGAACCGTACCGATATCAAAGAGAAACCGACATGATTGGGACGATATCAGAAATTTTAATTTTGCTTGTAAATAATAAAATAACTGAAAAATTAGTATAGTATAAATTTTATAAAATAACCGGCCAAACCGAACCATTGATGCGCCTACGTAAAAGTATGCAAAATAGATAGGATTACTCCCTAAGCTGCAAAAAATAAATAACAAAATATTTCAATTGAAGTAGGGAAACTCATTGATTAGACATACAAATCTTGTTCTAGATATTCGTTTTATTTTATTTTCACTCAACTTTCATACTAAAATAAATATATCTATATAGAATAAGAGAGGCAAATTCATGTTATTGTGACAAGTGTCAAAACAGAAAATGAACATGTGACCAATTTTAGGACAAACCTCCAACTAATTTGGAGGTTTAAAAATAATTTAAAATTTTGATAATTCAGTTTACATCTGAGTCCCATGTTAAAAATAACTATTTTTTTCTTTTTTTAAAAAGAAGTACACTACATTTTTTACGACAACCGCCATTTGTAGCTACTTACCGCATTGCAGGCAAATATTTTAATTGAAAAGTTATGGCGTGTTGCATCCCCCAATCTCGCACCACGATCTCAATTCCTAGCCCACTAACCCATCTGTACCGATTTATTATTAGGATGATTTTACAGCTTTTTAAAATCAGTTTCCGACTTCCCAATTTAAATATATGTTCTGTCTCATGTTAAAAATAACTGTTTTTTTCTTTTTTAAAAGAAGTACACTACATTTTTTACACAACCACCATGTGCAATCACTTACCGCATTGTAGGCACATATTTTAATTGAAAAGTTATGGCGTGTTGCATCCCCTAATCTCGCACCACGATCTCAACTCCTAGCCCACTAACCCATCTGTACCGATTTATTATTAGGATGATTTTACAGCTTTTTGAAATCAGTTTCCAACTTCCCAATTTAAATATATGTTCTGTGTTCTATTCTGTCTCCCTTCATGACTACATGAGGTGAGTGTATGATTTGTATTCACGAACAACTCTTAAATTCCCGTAACAAGTAATTAAGTACAATTCTCTTTGGTATTCGATCTCAAAATCCTCACAAGCTATTTTTAATAATTGCCTCACAAATAAGTAAGTGCAATAGAGAAAAAAGAAAAGTTATATACTACACTCACCATTTTAGCGTGGACAATATATACTATATTTTTGTGCTTACATTTGGTGAATTTGGATACATACTTCTGCAGGGATGTTCTTTGTCTTTTCCAAGGTATTGTTTCATCACTTTTCTAAAAAAATCATATTTTGTGCATATTCACATGGTCTAGGCAATTTTCTTCAGTTCTCTATGCATTTTAGATATCCTTGATACTTTAACGTGTTTTTACGAGAAAGATTATATCTTTCTGTAGGTACATCGAAACTATAATCCATTTTTGTTGTAGGGAAGCAGACGTCTTGGACTAGAGAATATAGAAGAATCAAGTTCAGATTCCCAATAGATTTATATAGGTATTTTTTTGAACTCGGTTTCGAATTTATGGTATTATGCTTTTTACAGCTTCAATCATCCACCAATCTCGCACCACGATTTCAACCCTAACCCACCAACTCTTCTGCGCTTGATTTTCAATAACATTTCCTTCTTCCTTGTGCGCATATCCATCAGGAATTCTGGACTATAGGAGGTGAGTCGTATAATTTGTAATTCATGAACGGTCCTTAAATTTTAATATTCAATCCCAAAATTCTCACAAGCATTGTAGATAGATAAAATAGTATAATAGAGGAAAAACGACAAATTTTTTACATCTTTTTCTTTTCACTTCTTTCTTTTCTGTTCTTTGGCCATTCTATAATATTTTCAAGGAAATTAGAAATACACTACTAAGAATTGAGTTACAAAATCAAACTTTTCATTTGCGCATATCATAACTAATTGTATTCTGATTTAAGTTGTCTCCATAAGAAGCTTCTCATTCTCTGGACAAAATAAAGACAACAACTCTGTTGTTCTTTGTTGAAACATATTTTAGGGTCTTGGTTGAAGCTCTATAAATTCTTGAAATGTACCAACACAGAAGAATTTAAAAGAATTCCGATTTTTCTTTAGTTCTGGAATGATTATCTAATAAAAGTTTAACTTATAGTGAATTGTTTGGTACTGCTTTTTAAATTACTGTCATATATATACGGAATAACTTAGACCTTTTAACTAATGAGTATTTTTATAGCGCATTCACGCAATTGTTGGTAGGTCTCTTATCCAAATGTTCAGCCAAGAAATTAAAAAAAAAAATTGTTCATCATAAAATTTTTCGTGTTTTCCCTATCATGGGTTATCTAAAGGAAGCACGAAATACATGAAGCACGATGCACAAATGTGGACGATGGGAAGCTCGGATGGTTTAGTTTCTGAGAAAGAACTAACTAACCACTTATATTACCATAGCTTAGGAATTTTGTAATATCAAGGATATGGTTGTTAAAAAGCTTTCTTGGTATATTATCATTTCATTATACAGTTCTATAATGAAGAAGGAATATCACATAATTGGATATATGTCGCAGGTATATCTATCTTAGATTGATTGGTAGCGAGATGGAAGCTGCAAGATCTAATGATGATAACTTGACTCTCCCCTACCCTTTTATGTTATGTTGTTTACGCTTTCAACATTGGCAGGACTTGGTTTTTGGCCCAGGGAGTACGATAAGATTCTCTATAAAGAGCAACGAAAGGGAACAAATACTAATTTTGAATTAAGTATATATAAAGGGGAATTAAGTTCCGAGACTGATAATGGAGGTGGTATATTAAGACTTTCCCACAAATTTTGACTACTTTTTGATTGTTTCCCCTTTAATTTGCATGTATGTATTCATGGGATAATCAGTACCAAAACTCGATTGAAGAATTTGTGCACCAAACATATGTATCCTCAAATATGTTTCTCAGTGATATACTACATCATATATCACGTTTGCTTCTAGGTTTTTTTATTTTCAAATCTGAATTTTTTTATTTGTTCTTCATGTATTTTTTTAATTTTAATGTGCATATTCATGGGATAATCAATAGCAAAAATATATAGTTAAGTTGCAGATTTTTGTTAAATCTATTATTATAAGTCTTTTTCGAACTTAGTAATTTTTTTATATTTATTAGGATCCTGACTTCAATACTATTCAAGGCGTAGATGAAGAGAAGGAATGCGAGGTAAGTACATGCTCACTTTTAATTTGTCCTTTAAGATGACACTTATTTTACTTATCTATGTGGATAGATATATTTGGTAATAAAATTTTAGATCTGGTCAAACTCGGATTCTTCGAAGGATTCACTAAATAACTTGATTATTAGAATTCAAGTGTTTATATTCAGCAGTAAGAAGGCATATATAATGTACTAAAACTTAATAAACTGTATTAATATTTGTATCACAGGATTGTGTTTTGTGATAAATTGCTGCTATTTTTGTAAGAAGGATGAGTTAGTCAATTATTATCTTTTTATTTATTCTAAGAGGGCAAAATTAGGTTTGAAACATGTTTCTTTTGTATAAGATGCATTTGATAGTGGCTAATTGTAGTAACATTTAATTGTAATTATATAAACAACTCATATAATTATCAAATAACTTTTGAATGATACTCAAATATTATAATTATATAGGATGTGCTACAAATAATATAAAAATATTAGATGATTCAAAACAAATAAATTATAAATAAATGAATCTAAAAAATTCTTTATTTACTAATTTTCTAACTTCATTTGTTATTTATTCATCATCATCATTACAATATTCAATCCCTTCCTATTTATAACTCGTGATGAGAATCATAAAGAGCTTCATTTGTAGATACATGTTTATTTAGAAATAGCCTTATATGAGATAATAATTCATCTTGACTTATAATGATGATAAAATAATAATGTGATAGAAAAGAACTAAAGTCATACTATATGGATTGTATTTATTTAAAACATGAGAAGCTGATTATTCAGCCTCTCTGGTATTCCCAATTTTCTCGAACTAACATAATTTACTTATTTTGGTTTCTTCTGGCGGCAATACCTTAGAGCCAGAAGTGTAACAATTATGGTTATGTCATTTCTTTCTATCATGTTGCCTCGACTATTACAGGTTGAATCAATTCATGAGTATTTTGACTAATATTTTAGAATATTCTACAGAAAGATACATGTTCCTTTAATTTATATTAAAGCTATAGGATGCTATCAATAAATGCTCCTTTAATTTCCAAATCAAACACCTATAAGTTCTTTTTCGTTCTCCAGATATGTTGAAGTTTCCCGTGCAAAAGAAGGGTCATGCCAGATCAGGTGAACATGGGCATAAATCCCTATCAGATTCCAAGATGCAGAATTAAGGTTGTTGGAGAAGACCCTTGAGGCCCCGCAATTGAGCTAGCTTGCTTACTTGATATAAATTGGAAAATATTTGCTCAGTAAGCTCTCTTTCTTTTCTTCTTGGTCTCATAGCTATTGGTAAAAATCAATCTTACATGTTCTTAGGAGCTTTTCATTCCTTTTTAAATCGGAAAAAGGCCTAAAAATGCCACTCAACTTTCAAAAATGGTCTATCCATGTCATACGTTAAGAAAATGCTCATTTAATGCCACTGTCGTTAAAGAAATGGCCCATCCATGCCATTATTGACTAACGGCAGTGACATGGATAAGCCAAATAAAAATTGAGTTGTTAGTCAATAATGGCATGGATGGGCCATTTCTTTAACGGCAGTGACACGAAAATAATAATTTTTAATGGATGACATGGATAAACCATTTCTTAAAGTTGAGTGGCACTTTTAGGCCTTTTTCGTTTTTAAATTGAATGTCTCGAAGAGAACTAGGAAGTTTTTCTTTCAATTAGGCAAAAGAACCAAAAAAGAAACGAGTGAATTTCTCATGTAATTTTTCAGAATCATTATGGTACTGTTAGTTTTATGCAAGTCATGGATATGGTACTATTAGTTTTATGCAAGTCAAGAATATTAGACGATGACATATGATCTGGAGCGTCTATGCAACATATTATTATCAAGAATATGGAAGAAAAGATTATGCATAATAGTTCGAAACGTGCTCTTAAAGGCAAAAATAATATGCTTTTAATTGATACAATAATGGAAAGGACTTTGGTATTTCCCGTGGCTAATGCTATATATTCTTGTTTTTCTATTATATTTCTCTACTCTTTTTCCCTTTGAACTAAACCGCGCATCGCGCGGGTAATAAAGAACTAGTTTATATAATATAAAAGGAGTAGCAAAGTCACCATATTAAGTCAAGTGGCATAATTACAAGATGATAAATATAAATTTTTAGTTTTAAAATTATTTTATTATAAAAAATAAAAAGCTACCCATTCAAATTGGAGAATAGTTTCAAGTTGGAGTTTAAAATAAAAAACGAAAAAAAAAATTACCAATTCAAATTGAGGAGTAGTTTCAAGTTGAAGTTTTAAATTATTTTAAAATAAAAAATAAGACAAAACAAAAAACTATCAATTTATTGATCGAATGAAATTTAAAATAAAAAAATATTTTAATAATAATAAAATATATATCTTCTATTATATTAAAAGGAGAGTAGCACACAAAAATATTAAATAAAGTAATATGCTAATAAAAATTTCTATTAACAATGTAGTAATACTAAGTATTGGATAATATAATACAAAAAATAAATACCAAAAAAGTTATTCGATTACTATATAACTCTCCTTTAACTTAATCGAGATTTTATTACTGGATATATCGTATTGGCAAATAAGATGACAATTAAAATTTATTAAAGTAGTATGATCTAATATGTTCAAACAAGCCCGATCATAATTTAATTTAATTAATATTTTTTAGTATTGACGTGCATCGCGTGGGTACAAGTACTAGTAAGTACTAAATAGAAAGAGACCTAATATTTTATAGAAAGTACGAAAATGGACCAAAACTATCTCTGAAGTATCGGATTTGGTACAAAAATATCCTCCGTTTACCTATTTTAATAAAAATAGCCTGCGATTTGTTTTTCTCAACCTTAGCGTTACACCCCATTTTTTCATACGTGAGAGTGTGTATGTAAGCTCAAAAATGAGATCATCTTTTAAAGTACATAAAGTAAGTTAATAATGTTACCTTGGAGGTTACAAATATTTAAGATCATGGATAACAAGTACCAAGAGGGTGAAAGGCTTAGAAACTAAACAAATTGAAGAAGATAAGTTTCATCGATGGTGGACAAGTTTGGAATATTATAACATGTACTTATAGGGTGATACTAGGGTACTTAATATGACAAGAGGTTATTTTATGAGTTATTTTAGTAATATGATAGCCAGGTGTTATGTTTTGAAGTAAAGCAAGTTGTGGAAGAAAAGTTGGCAAAGGTCATCACACTTTACATTCATAAATGTACTGAAAATTAGGTCAAATGTAGCGAAGCTTTCTATAAATATAATTGGAATTACGAGATTGTTCATCAACCAAATTGAATATCTATGAGTCTAGTTTCTAATTCATTAAACAGTTCATCGATATGACATCGGAGTAGAGAGATATTCGCATTTTCTCGAGATTGCGCAAGTATCTCCTAATGGGATCCACTAAAGCGGTGGTCGACCTACTTCACTATAAAAATGATTTGGACGACCTTTATTTCTCATTTTTCGACCTAACCTCATCCCTACACTTATCCTAACCCTCCTAAATATATACCATAAGGGTTTGAAGTGATTCCAAATTGATTCACTATATTTTAACATCAAAAATTAGTTCTAATGAAGAACAACACCTCTTGAGGTTGTGTTGTCATTGAGGATAATTGTGGGCTATATTTGTCTGAAATGTCAAGTTATTGCTACTAGTTAATGTGAGTATAACAGTATACTAATTGTGCTTAAGCTTGCTTGTATGTTGCTTAAGTTGTTAGGATGATAAACTACAAGAAAATATTTGGTTTAGCTTGAGATATTTTTGTTCTTGATGGATTAATTTGAAAGCTGCTCTTATGAACTTTAAGTGGCAGGAAATTATGAAAAATAATTTGGCTATGGTATTTTTAGTATGATTATGTTGGTTTACATGTCAATCTTGTTGAGGAAATTGGTAACTAGAAAAGGAAATGGCTATAAAGCACTTGAAAATTGTCCACGGTGATATTATCTTGTGTTGGACTATTTCGGGTAACTTTGAAATTGAGTACAAGGTTGGAAATCCTTTAAAAGGTATTGGTTATTATACTGGATGTCGCACCCCTTTTTTCCTCGCGGAGTCCAGGTTTCGATATTTCTTTTGGACAACTCATTTCCTTATGGGAATTGGGTATAGAATTTGAAGAGTCGCCACCTAACGGATTTAACGTGCGTTAGGGCACCTAAAGCAAATAACTCATAAACCGGTTTGCATTACCAGAGATTGGGCAAGGGCTCAAAATAACCTTGAGGGGAAGGTGTTAGTCACCCCGCGAGGTCCACAACGGTGGGTCCCGGCCAAACTCGAATTAGGTGAATTAGTCTTTTAAGCAAAACAAAGAAATTTAGCCAAATAGAGATTATTTAAATAGGAATAAAATGGGGGGTCCTAGGTTTTTTAGCCTATAAGATCACTTTTGTGCAATACTTGGTAATCGTCCCCAAGTTGGGGTGCTACACATATCATTAGCGCACATGTCATCATATCCTTTACTACCCGATTACCCTCCCCTTAATTATTGTTACTTGAGTGCTCTAACAGTATCCAACACGTGTCTTATGCGTGCATTATCCGTCCCTTGCCTGTGGTCCTAGAGGTGTTTAGGACCTCTATTTAAGGATGTTCTAGACTTTCCTATGTTGTTTAAAAGGGAAAAAACTAAGCGACAAACAAAAGACAGATAGGAATACCACATAAAGATGCAATTAAATGCTCATATTTACCTCCACAAATAGACAAACGATTGCACTCCTCAAACAAATATTTTTAAACGATTTAAAAGTCCTATAGCAGGATATCTAGGTGAGCACAACATAGTGTAGCAGTACTTAAGGCGGGACAGTAAATACCTAATCAGTTTGCCTACTGATTTTATTACTTCCTGAATCTGGGCAGTTCCATGCAACAGGAAAATAACAGTTTTAAAACCCAAAACTCAATCAACCTACAAGATTGCCTAAATGATAAACGGACATGATTTTTATAAACTGGGTGTCTAAGCTGTAAATTAATTATTGATTTTAGCGGCTAATTTTATCTTAAACCATGTAGGCATGATTTCTAATGCCCAATAGCCAAGGTATTTTGGGATGAGGTAAGTTCCTAGAACCAAATTCCGGACTACAGCTCTGACCAGTGGTTTATGAAGTCCAATAGTTTTTGTAATATGACTATCAGCCCTCCGGGTTCAGGCCAATTATATGTGATGCTACTACTTAATTATTATAAATTTTGCTGCTTTTAGCAACAAAAAAAAGTTGATGGTGGGATAAGGAATAATAAAATGTAGAATTATTTTAAAAGGTGAGATAGATAACTGGTCAGGGGCGGATCTACGTAGTTGACTTGGGGTGCCACGCCACCCGGTCGCTCGGATAAAATTGTGTGTATGTACTGGTATTTTACATAAAAAGAGTATTATAACTAAAGCTTGGCACCCAACGTTACAACTTAACTTTAGGTGCAAGGGTTAAACTTGTAAACCCCCAGCCCTAGGATGCAAGATTGAATCCCAACAGATTCTAAAGCTTTTCCTTTATCCGTGTCGTTTCATGTCCTTTTCTTTGGTTTCTTTTTGCTCCTTTTCTTAACTTCTTTTTATTTCTTCATCTTTCTATTTTCTCTAGTTGTACAAATCCATTCTATAGTATATTAAATTATACTTTTCTTTCCTTTTTCAAAATCTCAAAATTTTGATTGGATGTGATTTTAATTATTTTCTCTTTTTACCCATCTAATGTTATTCCTTGGTTCCAATTTTTTTTTGCAATGATGGTATCAATAGACATAATATTAGTCTTAGCTTTATGGAGATTAAATGGGTGTATTTGCTAATTTTTTTTATGCTTTTAATCACATAATTCAATAGAATATAAATTGAGAGAATTATATCAAATTGGAAATTTTTTATTTAATTTGGTGATCACAAAAATCTTGTAAATCGAAATAAATTTAAAATGGATCAAAATCAACCAAGTGGAGGTAATTCAAAATGGATCGAACCAGTTTAATGTACACCCTAATTCAATTTCCTTCATTAGTGGTAATTGGTAAGTTTGCATTAAAAATTATGGCACCCGCAATTATCATATCCTG
>MU733504.1:104476-119354 GCA_026770625.1 Nicotiana glauca
TTGATTGTGGTGTAGAAGCTTTAATTTGTTTTCAATCTACAGATTGCTTGACTTTATTTAGTTAGTATTTCTTTCCTTTTAAAATTTCTGTCATCCTCAGGAATTATATATAGGATGTCCTTTTTTCCCTAAAAAATAGGAATAAAAAATTATAATGACCTAAGGGTATTATAGAATGTCATCCTAAGTATCATAATTAGAGTTACTTCTGTATACAATTCTGCATTTAGGGGCCGGTGTTATGTTAAAAATTTGGATACTTAGTCAATAACCAATCGGTTTAACTTTTATATTTGTAAAAATTCAAATTTGGGTCTCAAAATTGGGAAACTAAAAACTCTCCCAAAAATAATCACATTCAAAGGGCCACGGATATTTTCGGGTGATGCTTCTTTGGTATACACATATTAGAAGTCATTTTTCTTAGAATGTGTTTAGGTAGTCACAAATATGACAAAGTTCTTTCACTTAAATTTGAATATTTGATCGATGAAGTATCTTCAATGGGGCTTTATTATCTAATACTCAATCGAATAGTTGTGAACTTCGATTCTGTAATACTTTCAAATACCAATAATTACCTTTGAATTTTACGTGAATGGCTTTTCTATTTCAAGCATCAAATGGTTCCACCTCAGAATGAGCTTTGTTTCTTTACTTGCTAACATACTGAAGCTTTTTTCTGTTTGTTTATGCGGTTTAGTTTTTTATTCGAAAGAGGCCTAAAAATGTCACTCAACTTTCAGAAATGATTTATTCGTTAAAAAATTATTGTTTACATGCCACTGCCATTACACTGCCATTAAAGAAATGGCTCATCCATGCTATTATTGACTAACGACTCAATTTTTATTTGGCCCATCCATGCCACTGTTGTTAGTCAATAATGGCATGGATGTGTCATTTCTTTAACGATAGTGGTATGAAATGAACATTTTTTGAACGGATAGCATGCATATAACATTTCTGAAAGTTGAGTAGCATTTTTAGGTCTTTTCCGTTTTTTTTTTCAGCTTGTTATTTATGGTCTTTTTTAGTCATATACTTTGACTATATTGTAGAAGAATTCTTATTTTCACTGAAACTTTATTTCTCCTTTTCCCTCATTATAATGTTGTATGCTGTATGTGCAGGCCACTATGACTGTTGAGTATGATGCGAAGGGAACTGAATATCCTAAAGTTGTAAGATTTTGAGATTTCTCCTCCCCCACCCCCCTCCATCCGCAGGGAAGACAAAACAATAATGATTCAAACTATAGTTGCTCCACAATTTGTATTATTTTGTGGTTTAAACTAATAATAATCTAAGATTTTAAAGTGTGCATCATCTAGTATACTTGCCATATCAAGATTTTGAAGTCAGTGCTGCAGTATTACTATTCCCTCCGTTTTATGGTAGTTTGACTTGGCACGGAGTTTAGGAAAATTTTTTTTTTTGAAACTTTTGTTTTTAAAGCTTAAGGGTTAAAAGATTCGTGGGGTCATGCCATTTGTGTGACTATAAAAGCTTCTCATTAAGGGCAAAAAGGATAAAATGAAGAGTTTAATGTTGAATCATTTCCAAATTTAGAAATGTGTCATTTGTTTTGGAACAGACTAAAAAGAAAAGTACCTCATTTAACATGAAACATATGGATTATTACTCCCTCCAGTTCACAATAAGTGTCCAATTTGCTTTTAGCACGCCCATTAAGAAAATACTAAATTCTATACAAAAATACCTACTATGACTAAACTACCCCTAATTAAACATTTAATGTGAGGAGTAAGAAAATATTTTAGGGATATGTACATATGAGTTATTTTGTATAAATAAATTGAATTCTTTATTGATTACATAACTGGATACTTATTTTGTTAGTTTATTTATTTTTTAATCTTTTGGCTGGATTTTTTTTGTACATTTATTATATTTACTCGTACTTTTATTAATTTCAAAGAGTTGCAGATTTTGTTAATCTTAGAAGTGTCAGATTTATTGTAAATTCCTTTTGGATACTAGTAAACGAATTATTCATTCTTTCTCCACATAATTTTTCTATTTATTCGCTTTATTTTACTACTGATTTGGAAATACCGAATTTATTATGTTAGACGTTTACTTAACATGGACCCAATTGCCATCGGTATGGGTTTCATCTTCATTATGGTAGAAAATTGAGTTTCCTTCTTTAATGAATTTTTTAAACTCGCACCCGCACAGTTTTTATCTTTTTATTTCAACCCGCCCCGCACCCGCATGTGTTTAAACCCGCTCCACCCCGCACCCGCACCTGCCCCGCACCCGCATCGCCCCGTTGCCATCTTGTGGTGTCAAAGTCTACTTATGACGTGACGCCCTCATAGTTTAGGACGAATACTGAATCCTTATTTTCATCTGTAAGAAATTAAAGGCAGGCAGATTTTCAATTAGTATGTTGGGGTCTAGGGCCGGAGTGGCAGTGGCGATATTTGGGTTGGGTTAGGGGGAATAGGGTGGAGAAGGTCGAGTTGTAGAAGAGGATAAGGTGGGAATGTAACTGATGATCCTTCCTCTTTCAGGACCATTTTGGGACGACCATTTATCTTAGCATATAAGGGGTGCTTAAGATTGAAGAAGGCTATGAAACTTAAGCTTGCCCATGCTGGAAATCAGATGGCAAGTGCAGGGACGTACATTCAGAAGACAGTGCAGGGAGCCAGGGTGGATAGGTAAATCGTAAACCATTAGCTTTAAGGATTTTACAAATAACAACTTTTTTGCAACCATTTATCTAGTTTTCGCGAATTCAAAGTACCGAAGCGCAGGAAATGGCATATCTTCAACAAAAAACATATTGAGGTAAATTATAACGACGCTTCGTTTTCCAGTTTTCAGTTTCAAAGCCCTTAAAATTTTGCAAAGCTTGTGCTTGAAGGATAAATTTTTTAGCTAAAAGTGCCTTTCCATGTAACATTAAGAAATGAATTTCAGCAAGTCTGTCAATCAAATTTTGAGTATTTTATTTAAGAATATGGAGTCATTCACTTTTTTGCTAGGTCCATGGACAAAGAAAACTGAAGAACGTAGTTTTATCGAGAGATTTTGGTATGGAGGAGGTTGAAGCAGAAATGATATCCTCGGGATTTGAGGTGAATTATAACCTATGATCACACTTCTTTTGCCAATTTTCTATTCATAGACCATTTTCAAATCTCTTAAAATTTTGGTAAAGCTTGTACTTGGAGGATAAAGTTCTTCACTGAGCTGCTTAGCCACGTAAATTAAGAAAGAAATTTTAGTAGGTACATAAATCAAATACCAATTATTTTTTTAAGTCTATGGAATCATTCGCTACTTCAAGCTAAGGTGTGCGTACACACTACGCTCCTCAGACCTCACTCGTGGAATTATACTGGTTTTGTTGTTGTTGTTGTTGAATCATTCACTTTTTTGCTAGGCTCGTGGTCAAAAAGAAGTTTTAAGGAGATATTTCACTATGGAGGAGCTTGAAGAAGAAACGGCATCCTTGGGATTTTGGGGACCTAACAACCATTTCAAAGATATCATTTTGAAATTAGTTCTCCCTCGTACCTTACCGCGGGATTTATCAAGAGAGTAAGTATTCTTATCAAATTTGATTTTTCAGCAAACTTGATGAGCTTACTATCAAATGTTTGATTGTTGTTTTAATGAATGAAGGATTAGGATCCAACCTATAAAAGGCTTAATCATTCACGGACCACCTGGAATCGGAAAAACACTGGTTGCGAGACGCTTAGCAAAAATTCTCGATGCAAAATTAAAGGTTGTAATTTTAAGGCAGTCCATTATATTGTTTTTTTATTGCTGACTTTCTTCTAATTTTTTTCTTTCTAGGTTGTTAGAGGGCCGGAGATCATAGGCACTCTCGTAGGATCAGGTGAAAAGAATCTGAGAGATGGTTTTGCTCCATCGATTAATGATTTTGAGCAAATGGGTAAGAATATGATGTCCCCTGTGTTTTCTATTTCTTCCTCATTTTTTTTCTCTAGATTTGAAAGGTTAGAATTTGGGGTCTACAATAAGATGTTTGTTTCTAGCTACTTTAAATTGTATGATCCGCAAGGGCGGCTCAAGGATATGCGGGGGCCTAAGGACAAAGTTTAATATGAGACCTAAACTTTTAAAAGAACGTTATAGTATGTGTTTTTACTTGATGTCTATTCTTCTAGCTTTTTGAAATGCAAGGTTGTTAATAATCTTTTCTATAATCGATTTTCTCTAACTATTCTTATTCAATTGATAATATAGCCAACTCATTTAATCATTCTTGAGATATTGTTGATCTTAGATAATATTTTATAGAGCAATAGAAGTATAGAATTATTGGAAGCTTAAAAGTATTGTTGAACAGTGGAACTAATGAAATCTTGAAGAAAGAAAGTGAGTAATGAAATCTTGGAGAAAGAAGGTGAGTAAAAATATTAAAGAGAAAGACAGAAAATATGGAGGGTTTTCTAAAATATAAAGAGATTGGAGAGAAGAAAGATTGACTTGGACATATTAAGAAAGTAAGAGTAATTTTTTTTTTTTTTGCATTATATAATGAACGAGTAAAACTGAAACTTTGAGAAAACTATTCATCTACCTATTTTTAAATATATCAAATTATTATTTTATTTACATATCTAAAGAGCTCTATTTCCTTTTATATTAAAAACTCTACTTTTGTATTAAAAGCACTAAATATCATTTTTTTAAATATCTATAAGCCTATTACTTTTTAAAAACGGGCCCCCCCAAATTTGAGAGCCTAAGGCATGCCTTACCCCGTCACGTTAGAGCCGGCCCTGATGATCAAACTCTTGGTTAGTTCAAGTGCATCTTTATCTTCCACTAGGCAAATTAGTGGCAGTTGTAGAGCAAATATCAACTGTACAGTTTGTTTCCATTAGCAATCATTAAAGTGATGTTAGAGAATATAGGAATGGATTAAAATGAAGAGGCTGCACAGGGTGCCAAGTAACACACTGGAAATACATTTTGGGTGACCAATCTTGTATTGGATAAAATATTGGACAAAAACCTAAGCAGCAAATTTATTTCTTGATCCCATGGGCAGTCTTTGGGTAGAACTTTCTCATTATTAGCTTTTACTGTCTATCAAGGTAAAATAATAATTCTTATGTTGTTGTTTATATAGTAGATATATTTCGTTATTTGATGATACATATTGCTTAATTAGGTCATGAAAGTCCTATTCATGTAATCATATTTGAAGAAATTGATGCCATTGCAGGGGTAAGCATTTCCTAGTTTCTTAGCTTGATTTCTTCTTTTTGTGCTTATTTTAGTGTTTAACTCATAAGTTGGTTATTGACATCAGAAAAGAGGAGTAAACTTGGCAACTGATAGGATAGCGAGCCAACTGTCAACGTTGGTCAGCTTCAAACCCTTTATGCTTTTCACCTTCCCCAACTCTATGAACGATTTTGCTTCTTAAGTATTATGTATGACTAACAAATGGTGGTTTGACGAGACTAGCTTGATGGCGTTAGAAGACAAACCAATCTGTTGCTTGTGGGGACAACTAGTAGGATTGAATTGATTGATGAGGGCTTGTTGAGGTATACATTTCTCCACTGATCTCTCTTTTACCTTATTAATTTGCTTTTCAAATATTATTCCAAATAGTTTTGAAGTGGAAACTAAAATAGCTTGTCCGATTTACCTGGTCCCTCTGTCCCTCTATATGTTCAATACATTTTACTTGACATATCTTGGTGTGATGTAGACCAGGGCGATTTGGGTTGCGTTTGCGAGTAGATCTACCAGATGAAGATGCACGGTTGAAGATTCTGCAAATCAACTCGAAAAGGATGCAGAGAGGGATCTCTTTTGATTCTGACATAGACCTTTCAGCCATAGGTTAGTTCTATATGATGTATCATTATTTTGTCTCCTAAGATTTGGGAACTATGAATATTTAAGATACTGAATAAACGTTTAATGTGCAGCTTCTGCAACACAAGGATTAAACATAGTTGACATTGAGAGTTTGTTACAGACAGCATTGGAAAATGCACTGTTTCGTAGTTCAGAAGGACGTCGCTCCAAGGCGGAGGATATTCAAATTATGAAGGTAGACATTCAAATGGCCCTTAAAGGTTTTGGCAGAGATCTTTTGAATAGGTAAATCATCTTGGGGATATATACATATAGTATATTAAGATGGCAGTAAATAGAGTATGAGCAAAGATTGGTTATTTCGAAAGACCATCAAACTAAAAGTAGAAGATTATTAAATGAAAGCTCAATTCCTAGGATTCTCATAAAAAACAGTTGAGTATACTTTCTTTTGCTTTTTGACCTAGGGGTTCATATTCCATCTCTGATCTTACAACTGCAAACTGCTAGCTTTACATCTTGAATCAATTGAATTGGATGAAGTTGATGGTTTTAAGCAATACATATGTATATCTAAGAAACAAATAGCAAACTAAAATTGAAGATTTTGATATTACTTTTAACTCTAATTCACTTGGTTCATTTGAGTTCTCCTTTTGAGTTGATGGAAATATCTGCTTTTGTTCCTTGTATGGTTGAAGGTACGTTGTTTGACTGGCACAAATATCTCTGATTAGAATGTAACTATATTAAGAGGGTAAAGTGGGTGCTTGTTTGAAAGGTAGTTGGTGTCTCTTAGGAGGTGTGTGTTTCTCCCGCTTTATTGAGATACGATGCGAAAGAAACGCCTACAGCACAAACAATATATCAATATTAGTAAATTGGTCTTCTGTGAATAAGACACTGCAGTTGCCCAATCTGCAATATTAGCCTACTATTCGAGTTTGAGGCAGAGAGCAGCCTAATGATATTATATGACAAGTCCATGAAAATTTGGAGAATTTTATAAATTTACTGTGTTTGTTTTAATGTGGTTTTGTCTTGTTACTGAGCAACCAAAGAATTCTTCTATTTTTCAAATTGATACCTTGTTATCATAAGACTCTTCTAAAAACTGTTGTGTACGCTCAATATGTTTACTTGCAGCACTGGAGATCGAGGTGCTACGGACTGAAAATACAGTCATTCACTAAAGTTAGAGGCTATGCAATACTCTTATCCTGTTTTTAGCTTACAATTCTTTTGGATTTTAGATTTCAAGTTTTAAGTTTCAAAATTCCAAGACTTGGTTATGTTTCAAGTTTAGATTATTGAAACATCTTTGCGCTGCTACTCAGGTTTTGTTCGCTGCCCATAATGCATGTTGTTCTTCATCTTATTTACACTAGTGTGGTTTCCCTTGGTCAAGTTTAATATTTACTGCAACACGAGTGATATATTTTATTCATTCCTTCATCTATTATATATCATGTTATCATATCTATATTCAACCTCAATCAAATCATTCATCGCCACTTAAGTCACAACTTATTCCTATTTACATTGGCATTTGGCAGACTATGTTTTCATTCTCAGGTAGGATCAAATTGCAATCTATATTTTTACTATGTAAAAACTCAATCGTCAAATTTTTTGTTTGCAAACCAAAGGGATATGTTCATACCAGTTTAAAAAGCAACAAGAATCTGGACATCATGCCCCAAACTCTTGCAACACATCTCGTCTACTCGAAACTAACAGCTACAGACAGATTAAGCATTACATTACATTCTGGAACTACGTCTCATCTACTACGATATAAATATTGCTATGTCGACATCTTAATGAATCTCAATATCTGTAGGAAAGGAAAGGGATGATTTCATTGACTCAGCTATGTGCCTTTTTATAGTACATTTGGAAGGTAAATCTAAATAGTTAAATATGATAGAGATATCTATGTTAAAAAATGAGTAAAACTAGGATTTAATTAACAGTATTCAGAATAGAACAGAGATATTCATGTTGATGAGACTAATCTGTTAGTACTTGGATTATCTTTATCATGCCCCACAAGATGTGGGCTGGATGGAAACAAGACCAATAGTTGACTAGTTGGAAGAACTACCACTTAGGAAGAGCCATTGTTGGTGGATCCGCTAATTGTTCACCTGTTGGTATATGTTTCACGACAATTTTTCCCTTGGAAACTTAATCGCGCACAAAATGAAAGTCAATGGCCGTATGCTTCATCCTAATATGGGAAATAGGATTTTTACAAAGATAAGTGGCACCAACTAATGGATGATGTAGCAATTAACTGTACTTGCTTTTTGGATGACCAACTAACGGATCAGAGCCAAGAAAACTTAAGTAGGCTGATGTGGGCATGTGATCGTCATAGTTGCCAGCCTAGTCGGCATCCTGAGAACGTTGTTAACGATAGAGACGAATACTTCTTGAAGTGTAAGCCATAGGTATAGTCTGTTTGAGGTACCTAAGAAGACTTTCGACAACATGCCAATGGTTCACTGTTGGAGAATGCATGAATTGAGCTAATTTTAAGCAGATAGCTGGATGAGTTAGTGTTAAGTATTGTAAGGCACCAATAGCTCTTCGTTATTCTTTGGCATCTATTGGGGTGGAGCCATCATTTAGAGACAAAATCTGATGAGGAAGACAGTGGAATGGACACCCCTTTGGCATCTAACATATTGTGGAAGTCCAGTTTATCAAAAAATGTGCTTGACGTTGAATAAGAATTAATCCACTTATGTTGTGTAAGAATTAATCCACTATTGTAGGGAGTAACCTCTACTCCAATGAAATAGTGCAGGCGACCAAGATGTTTAAGAGATAATCGAGATGCCAACTTCGCTATGACAGACTGGACAACATTCTTTGAGTTGCATATGATAATAATATCGTCTACATAAACTGGAAGGAAGAGGAGAGTCACCACAACGATAGATGAACAGTTAAGTATCAGAATGAGCATTATTAGAACCACATGAAAGTAAGAACGAAGCTCCATGTACCAAGCACGGGGAGCTTGGCGTGGTCCATAAATAGCTTTCTTCAAGAGGCATACATGATCAGGAAGAACAAGGATCCACAAAGCCTTGAGGTTGTTTTGTAGAATGAGTGACATGCAATAAGCCTTGTAAAAAGGAATTATTAACATGCAACAAGTGGATAGGCCAACCTAAGATGGCATCAATAGATATAATGACATGAATTCTGCTTGTATTGTAAACACCATTGAGGATGTCGACTAGCTTGACAATATGTACACGGTGCCAACGGAAGAGGGGATGAGCCTGTTGTAGCCAAATAACCAAACACCTCTTTTGGTTTGAAAATATTGTTCCTTAACTGTGTCACTGGTCGATTGAGAGATAAAGCATGCTGGTTAGATTGCAAAGTCTGAGATGCAAGTACCGGAAGAGGAAGGGTCTGTGGCTGAGTTGAGTCCTGAGGTCGAAAAGTTCCATTTCCAGTAGTGTCGGCTGTAGAAGTAGGACTAGTATAGGCAGCAAGTGAAGCCGATAAAGGAGACGATGAGGATGAAGAAGTTACATGTGATCATGGTGAGACAGTGGGCTCGTCACTGGTCAAGGCAGTGTTACGCAAAGCTCTGCTTGCTGGAACAGGTGATATGTCATTAGGGAAGGAACTTGTAGAAGGAATTGCCACTTCTCCCCTAGGTGGAGAAGGTTTAGTGGTATGGATTAGCCAATACTTCAGTTCAGTAGGATCAATGCGAGGAAGATAATTTTGGTAGTTTCTTAAAGGAAATACTGACTCTACAAAATTGACATGTCGAGAAGATAGAATTTCTGATTTTTAGGTCGTAACATATGTATCTGTTGAGTTTTTGTTTAAAATAAAATAGTCTTAAAATGAGAGTGAATGGAAAATGGGATTTGGATTTGGATTTAGATTTTGGTCAAATGATCGATCGATTGATTAATTTTTTGGACCAAATTTATTTGTTAATAGTAAATGTTAACGTGATATAATCCGTATTTGTAACGGATATTTTCCAATCCGTGTATTGTGTTGCACCAACAAGCAACAAGCTGCCTAGTGCACCTCCCACCATGGCCAAGTGCTCCTCCCACCAAGCAAGTGTTCATTCCACCATGTAAGTGCTTCCTCTATAATAGCCTAGTGCTTGTTCCACCATGGAGGGGGCATTTTTCTCTCAACTGACTGCTATAAATAGAGCAGAAGTTGGAGAGAAAGACACACATCGAAAAAATAACTCGAGATACACTCTATATACACTTTGTATACACTCGATATACACTGGAAAAATGAGTTACAATCTGATATCCTCTTCAGTAAGAATTCAACATCGACTATACATTGCATTCCTTCCTCT
Organism: Nicotiana glauca; assembly: GCA_026770625.1. Lineage (NCBI taxonomy): Eukaryota > Viridiplantae > Streptophyta > Magnoliopsida > Solanales > Solanaceae > Nicotiana > Nicotiana glauca. Next base: position 114,693 of record MU733504.1, read on the forward strand.
CAAAATATCCATTCGACTTCTGAGTTGTCCTCCTTTATTCTGCATCATTTTTAACTACAAACAAAGCATCCGTAAGAGTGATTTGCTGTCGAACTTTGTGTTTGCTGAAACACTGGGGTTTGAAGTACCGCTACACCAGTGTGTAATTCGTTCTATCCTGGAAGGAAATAATCCATAACCTTGGGTACTAGGAGGGGATTAAATTCCTTAAGGAAATACTGTGAATTCAGTGGGCTCGAATTAATTATTACTTTATTTATATTTACGTTTATACGCTAATATTTTATTTTTCAGAATTATTATTTACAAATACGGGATAATAAGCAAGGAACCAACATAAGGAAGGAACGAACAAGCTTAAGGAATATAACAATTTTTATTTATGTATTTGTGTTATCCTTATTATTCTGAAAACTAAAACCTTTGTGGTTTTGTGTACTCCCGTTTTGGAGAGTAAAGCCTTCGTGGCATTTTGTTGGAGATTAAAGTATACGTGATTTTTTAACTCCAGTTTTAAACGTTTGTTTGTGTCATTTTTTCAGAAAAAATGGCTAATGAAACCGGAAACCAAGCTGTTCTGATGGTGAAGGCCAACGCATCGGCAAGCTATGTTCCGACGATGACTGTCAACGCATCGACAAGCCTAACACCGGCGTTGGCACCGGCTGAAAAACCTGGAAAATTTTTCGGGATTGATTTCAAGCGCTGGAAGCAGAAGATGTTCTTCTACTTGACTACGTTATGTCTAAAGAAGTTCATCAAGGAAGATGTTCCTGATCTTCCCGATGAAACTCCAGAGAATGAAAGCTTTCTCGTGACTAAGGCATGAAAGCATTCTGACTTTCTGTGCAAGAATTATATTCTTAGCGAACTGGATGATAATCTGTATAATGTATATAGTGGTGTGGAGACGTCAAAAGAATTATAGAATACGCTTGAAAAGAAGTACAAAACTGAAGATGCCGGAATGAAGAAATTCGTCGCCGCAAACTTTTTGGACTACGAAATGGTAGATAGCAAGTATGTTATTACCTAAGTCCAGGAATTGCAAGTGATTATTCATGATCTACTTGCTGAAGGTATGTTTCAAATAAATACTGATGTTGAAAGTAAAAAATTTAGTATTTTTACTAACAGTATTTTCATTGAAAGTCTTGTCACCAATGAAGCATTCCAAGTAGCAGCAATAATTGAGAAGTTGCCTCCACTGTGGAAGGACTTCAAAAATTATTTGAAACACAAACGAAAGGAGATGTCCCTTGAAGATTTCATTGTTCGATTTAGAATCGAAGAGGACAATAAAGCTGCTGAAAGGAGAGGCCGTGGAAATTCAACAATAATGGGAGCAAATATTGTTGAAGATAACAAAAAGAGAAAAAAGGCTTCTGGTCCGAAATACAACCCAAGCAAGAAACGGTTCAATGGAAACTGCTACAACTGTGGGAAAACCGGACATAAATCTACAGAGTGTCGTGCTCGGAAGAAAGACAAGAAAAGGGGTCAAGCAAACATGGTAGAAAAACATAATGATATTGATGACTTGTGTGTCATGCTTTCTGAATGCAACTTGGTGGGAAATCCTAAGGAATGGTGGATTGATTCTGGAGCCACCCGCCATGTTTGTGCTGTGAGAGAAGCATTTTCTACATATGCTTCTGCTGGACCCGACGAGACGCTTTCCATGGGAAATGCTGCAACAGCCAAGATTGAAGGATGTGGGAAAATATTTCTGAAAATGACTTCCGGCAAAGTGGTAACTTTGAACAACATCCTTCATGTTCCTGAGATTAGGAAGAATTTAGTCTCTGCTGGACTTCTTGTTAAGCACAGTTTTAAGTGCATTTTTGTGTCCGACAAGGTTGTAATAAGTAAGAATAATATGTTTGTAGGAAAAGGTTACCTTACCGAGGGCCTTTTCAAGCTGAATATAATGATTATTGAAATTAATAATAAAATTTCAGCTTCGTCTTACTTACTTGAGTCAAATAATTTATGTCATGAATGTTTGGGTCATGTCAATTATAAAACATTGCGGAAAATGATTAACTTGGAAGTATTGCCTAAGTTTGAATGCGAAAAATTAAAATGTCAAATATGCGTGGAATCTAAGTATGTTAAATATCCTTATAAGTCGGTTGAAAGGAATTCAAATCCTTTAGACTTAATTCACACAAATATTTGTGACATGAAGTCAATACCATCTCGCGGTGGAAAGAAGTATTTCATAACTTTTATTGACGACAGTACTCGATATTGCTACGTTTATTTACTTAATAGTAAAGATGAAGCAATAGATGTATTCAAGCAATACAAAAATGAAGTTGAAACTCAACTTAACAAGAAAATCAAAATGATAAGAAGTGATAGGGGTGGTGAATATGAATCTTCTTTTGAACAAATATGTTTAGAATATGAAATTATTCATCAAACAACGGCCCCTTACACGCCCCAATCCAATGGGATTGCAGAAAGAAAGAATCGTTCATTAAAGGAGATGATGAACGCATTATTGGAAAGTTCTGGATTTCCACAGAACTTGTGGGGGGAAGCCATTCTTACTACTAGCCGAATACTAAATCGAGTACCCCATACCAAAACACAATCCATTCCATATGAAAAATGAAAAGGAAGGAAGCCCAACTTGAATTATTTGAAAGTGTAGGGGTGTTTGGCAAAAGTGCAAGTTCCAAAAATAGGACCAAAAACCGTTGACTGTGTTTTCATAGGATATGCGACCAATAGTAAAGCATATCGATTTCTGGTTCATAAATCAGAAAATCTCGACATTCATAATAATATGGTTATAGAATCAGATAATGCTGAGTTATTTGATAATACATATTCGTATAAAAAGGAATGCGAGTCGATTAGTGAAGGATCTAAACGACCTCAGGAATAACAAAAGAAAGTACATTTAATCAGGAGGATCCAAGACGTAGTAAACGTCAAAGAACGTCCACTTCGTTTGGACCAGATTTTGTGACTTTGTTATTGGAGAATGAGCCTCAAACATTTAAAGAAACTATGTCTTCTTCAGAATTACTGTTTTGGAAAGAGGCAGTCAATAGTGAAATAGAATCCATATTGAACAACCATACATGTGAATTGGTTGATCTTCCTCCTGGAAATAAACCTTTGGGTATTAAATGGATTTTTAAAAGAAAAATGAAAGATGATAGAACTATTGATAAATTTAAGGCAAGACTTGTTGTCAAAGGGTATAGACAACGAGAAAGTCTTGACTACTTTGATACATATTCTCCAGTGACGAGAATTACGTCCATACGAACGCTAATAGCTTTAGATGTAGTATATTGTCTTGAAATTCATCAAATGGACGTAAAGACAGCATTCTTAAATGGAGATTTGGAGGAAGAAATCTACATGAAACAACCTGAAGGGTTTGTGGCTCTAGGTAAAAAAAAGAAGGTATGTAGGCTTGTTAAGTCCCTCTACAGACTAAAACAAGCACTCAAACAATGACATGCGAAATTTGACCAAACAATGTTGTCAAATGGGTTTAAGATAAACGAATGTGATAAATGTGTGTACATTAAAAATGTTCCAAATCACATAGTCATTGTTTGCCTATATGCCGATGATATGCTGATAATAAGTAATGGCATTGCAAACATAAATGCAACTAAGCGTATGCTAACTAGCAAGTTTGATATGAAAGACTTGGGAGTTGCGGATTTAATTCTGGGGATTAAGATCCAAAAGACTCCTCAAGGTCTGGCACTGTCACAATCTCATTATATTAAGANTATTGGATGGAAATGAAACGAGTTTTGGGATATTTAGAACATACCCAAAACTTTGATTTGAACTACATCAAATATCATGCAGTGATTGAAGGATATTGTGATGCAAATTGGATCACCGGTTCAACTGATTCAAAGTCCACAAGTGGATATTTATTCACTATTGGTGGAGGAGCGGTATCTTGGAAATCGTCCAAACAAACTTGTATTGCCCGCTCTACAATGGAGGCTGAGTTCATAGCCTTAGATAAAGCTGGTGAAGAAGCCGAATGGCTCCGGAATTTCTTGGAAGACATTCTATTTTGGCCCAAACCGTTGGCACCAATATGCATACGTTGCGATAGCCAAGCGGTAATTGGAAGGGCTGGGAGCGTTATGTATAACGGTAAATCTTGTCATATACGATGGAGACATAAAACCGTTAGGCAATTACTCTCTAGAGGAATTATCATGATTGACTATGTAAAGTCAAGTGATAATGTGTTGGATCCACTTACAAAAGGCCTAACTAGAGAGGTAGTTGAGAAACCATCGAGGGGAATGGGACTATGGCTGAGAACAAGTCATTGTGGCGGTAACTCTACCTAGAAGACCGGAGATCCCAAGATATAGGTTCAAGGAGATCAAACAAAGTCATTAATGATGGTTCAACATTGTCAAACAAAAAATTTGGTCCATTCTCGTGATGAGACAATGTTCAGTACCAAGGATAAAGCATTAAGGCTTTTTAATGATTTCTAAATTTGATACGTGATATATCAAATAGTGTATCTACAGGATGACACGTTTAGGAATCACCTATGTAAGTGTGAAGTGTTAGCAGCTTCAAGGAGAATTCTGCAAGGCCAATTCTCTACGCACTTATGAAACCAGGCGGTGTTCATGGCTGAAACGAACA
>MU733504.1:134398-175536 GCA_026770625.1 Nicotiana glauca
ATATATAATATTTAAAAGTCATACAAAGTAGCGTGATACTAATTCCTTTATTTGAAATCACTGTATTACTAACAACTTAGCAGGACAGGAGGAAATGACTCGACGTAGTAAATTTACTTTGAAAATTAATTCACCAAAGTAATAGTGTCAGGAAGAATTCAAGGAACAATGGCAAGTAAATAACTCAATGCCAATAACCCGATCCTCAAACTAAGTGGAACCCGACATATAAATTACAAAAGTCTTGAACAAATGAACTAGGGTCTTATCAGTATCCAACTACAACCAATCCCTAATTGAAATGTAAAACTACCGAATAACTTGCAGAGTCAGAGAGGAATACATAAGCACATATATGGATGCGGCGCGCATCTCGATCCTACCAATCCTCCCTTATTCCTTCGTAGAAATTACAATAAGAGTAAATAGTATATATATGTTGTGGCGTGCAACCCGATCCCACCAATCCTCCCTTATTCCTCCTTAAAAATTACAATAAACGTAAATAATATATATATATATATGTGTGTGTGTGTGTGTGTGTGTGTGTGTGTGTGTGTTGCGGCGTGCAACCCGTTTCCACCAGTCCACCCTTATTGCTCCTTAATATATCACCCTTATTTCCCCTGCTCTGGCGTGCAACCCGATCCCACATGTCCACCCTTATTACTCTTGTTGCAGCATGCAACCCGATCCCACCAGACAATATCAATTCTCCATTATTCCTCCTTAATATATCACCCTTATTCCTCCTGTTGCGGTGTGTAACCCGATCCCACCAAACAATAGCTTAAATTAACAACAACAACAAATCCACAACTCAATTACTAGAATTTCTACTACCAAGAGTATGAGTACACGGATACAAGAGAATCATGTAAAAATCAAAGGAACACAACAACCTTTACAATGACAATAGGACATGTAAGGCACGTGATAACTTCAGCGGTAACCACAACAATTGGACATGTAACATATTTGTACAAAGTCATAGAGGAACTCACAATTAAGAATTATCAAAACAACAAGGAAGACAATCACTTCAATTAAGGCAAATGAGGGCCAAATAACAAATAAGAGTTAGAGAAAAGCTAACAACATTGTATAGAGCATGTAAAACCCAATTATATCAGAAAACTTCCTAATTAATGAATATAAGGACCTAAGAACTCCAAAGGAAAATTTTCCATAAATAAGACCGAGCACGCACTCGTCACCTCGCATGCACAGGCTACAATTAACATAGACGACTCAAATCCTAAGGGGGAGTCCCCCACACAAGGTTAGGCAAGATACTTACCTCAATCCGGTCAATTCGATACTCAATTTAGATTTTTCTTTACCAATTCATCAACGCTCGACTCAATCTAGCCAAAAATAACTTAAAATACATCAAACAATGTAAGAGAAGATAATTTTAATTAACAAAGCTATGATTCTTCTACAATTAGCAAAAAGTCAACAAAAGTCCACACCCTGGGTCCGCACCTTGGAACCTAACAAAATTTATAAAAATCGAATACCCATTCCTATACGAGTTCACCCATATAAAAATTATCTAATTCGGATACAATTTGGTCATTCAAATCATCATTTTACATTTTTGAAAGATTCTACAAATTTTTCCCAAATTTTCCTTTAGATTCTCATACATTTGACGTTAAATCTAAGATATAATCAAAAAATATAGTTGAAAAAGGATTAAGGACACTTACCCAATGATTTGGTATGAAAATCTTCTCTCAAAATCGCCCACTCTCGGACATAGGGTTCAAAATATGGAAAAATAAAGATAAGATTCGGAAGGCCCAGCTTTTAGTAGGCTGTAGATTTTGAATTTTTAACACTAGGTTCGCAAATGCGAACTAGCAAAAGCGAAGAATACTTCATCAATGCGAAGCCTGAAGGATCCTGTCTACATCGCAATTGCGATGAGACACTACGCAAATGCGAAGTAGGGCCTTCGCAAAAGCGGCCCAAATGTTCGCAAATGCGAACTTCCCCTTCCCATCCCATCTTCGAAAACGAGAGAAGGATATCGCAAATGCGGTCATCGCAAATGCGATGAAATCCTCGCAAATGCGAGAACAGAAAAACCAGCACAGCTGAACCTCTTTCAAACACTCCGAAATGCGTACAAAACTCATTTGAGCCCACGGGGATCCAAATCAAATGCCCACACAAGTCTGAACACATAACATGAATTTACATGATTGGAACACCAATAATCTCTAGAACCACGAATCGGATGCCAAAACGCATGAAAATCACTATGAACTTCAAGAACTTATAGAATTGCAACCAAGCGTCTGAACCATATAAAATCAACTCCAAACGACACCAAATTTTGCAGGAAAGTCCCAAATGCCGTAACAAAGCTTTTCCAACTTTCAAAATTACATTCCAACCTCGATAGCAAACTTTTAACTTAGCCACGAAGTTCTTGTGTTTCTCATATTTTAGAGAAATTGTAGGGTTGGTTACTTCGTGGCTAAGTCATTCCCCCCTATAAATAGAGGGGTTCTATTCTATTGTAATTCATCCCAAAATCAATAAGAGTTCTCTCTCTACTTTTCTCTGTAATACTCTTCTTCTTCTTTTACTGTTTCTTAACATGTTATCAGCACGAGACTTTAACCAGTAGAAGCTTTTGGATTGAGCATAATGATTGTCAATTATTCCATCAACTTCCTTCATGATTAAATTCTGTATTTAAGGTTATTTTACTTTATTTTTCTCTTATAAATTATTGAAATTCTTTTTTTTAATTAAAGCCAAACACCTAGGTCCTCGTTACCTGAAGTGTTGGGGGGTTTGGCGAGACCCCTACCATGTCTATTCCCACAAAAAAAACTGATGACCCGATAGGTCATCTTATGTTTTAGAACCAAATTCTATGTTTCGAAGCCTTTAGAACCTCATTTTAGCTTACCTCGATTTGTATGCGCAATCCAGGTGTTGATCCGGAAGACTTATATGTTAAAAATTAATAAAAATAAGAATTTGCCTTAAAATTAATTTGAGTTGACTTCGATCAATGTTATGAGTAAACTGACCCGGATCTGTATTTTGACGGTCTTGGTGGGTCCGTATCGAAATATGAGATATGGGCGTGTGCCCAGAATCGAACTCAGAGGTCCCTAGCTCGAGTTATGATTTTTTGTTAAAAATTGAAAGTCCGAAAGTTTAATGGATTTTAAGAATTGACAGATGTATGGGTTTTTAATACAGGGTCTGTATTTTGCTTCCGGAGCCCGTTATAGGTCCATTGTAATATTTATGAGTTGTCTGTGAAATTTTGTGAGAAACAGAATTAGTTTGACGTGATTCGGACGTCCAGTTGTGAAAATAGATGTTTCAAAGTTTTCTTGAAAATTTCATTCGATATAATGTTCAATTCGTAGTTCTAGGTATTATTTTGGCAATTTGATCGCACCGAGCAAGTTCGTATGATATTTTAGGACTTATATGAACTCTTGGTTTAGAGCCCCGAGGGCTCGGGTGAGTTTCGGATAGGCTACAAAGTGAATTGAACTTGGAAAACATAGCAGTTGGTGTATTGGATCTACAAACTTCGCATTTGCGAAGAAACCATCGCATTTGCGAGTAGTGGGGCTGGGGGTGGACCTTCGCAATTGCGAAGCTCTGGGTCGAATTTACAATCCTCATAGTCCGCATTTGCGAATACTGGTTTGCATTTGCGATGACAACATGCCTAGGATATTCTTCGCATTTGCAAAGGATTGTTCGCATTTGCGAGGCTTGCATTTGCGAACCCCAGGTCGCAAATAGACACTTGTAACTGATCGAAATGACACTTAGACGGGATTTTTGATTCATTCTTCAAATTTTCAAACTCAAGAACCCTAGAGGCAAATTTTCAAAGAACATTTCTTTCCCCAAATCATTGGTAAGTGATTCTAAACTAGTTTCTTTCAATCTTTTACTATATTTTCTAATATTTCAACCAAAAATCTAGTGTTTCCATGGTAGACACTGGGGGCTTGGGTAGAATTAGAATTTTTTTTGAGAAATTGGGAATTAGACCTCAAAATTGAGGTCGTATTCCAAAATTAATTACATAATTGGGCTCAGGGTGAATGGATAAATAGATTTTGGTCCGAACCTCGCGTTTTGAACAAGTAGGCCTGGGGTCGGATTTTGACTTTTTTGGGAAAAGTTTGCGAATCCTAAATTTATGCATTTTAATTGATTCCTTTAGCAATATTTGATATTATTGAGTTAATTGTGGTTTGGAGGTGGATTCTAGGGGAAAGGGCCCAATAGAGCTATGAATTGACTAAGGAGTGAGGTAAGTGTCGTGGCTAACCTTGAATTGAGGGAATTTGGTACCCTCAGACTATGTGCTATGTAAATTTCATGTGAGCGGCATATATGCAAGGTGAAGGGTGCTTATATGCCGTCGAATTATCTGTTTTTCCCTGATTTGTGACTTTTACTTAATTATTTCCTTCTTTGTCTTAACTGTTATATGCTCTAAATGCTTTCCATGCTTAACTGCTACTTGCTAATCAATATCTTCTCCTATTAATGATATTATCTCTTCCACAGTTTCGTGATCCCCCACTATTTACTTAAATTGGCTTACTTGCACCTTCTAATCTTAAATTACTAGATTGGTCTCGATGTGTAGCATTACTCGTGTAGATCTCTATATTGTACAAGGATCCCTTTTGGTTCAGTTTGGTATTTATTGATCGTAAAGGTTTTGTGGTTTGAACTATTGATATGATCGTGCATTGAATATTTGGTATCGGTATGGTAAGATTGGGCTGCACACCGTAGCAGGTGTAATAAGGCTGGAATAATATGGTGGGAATAAGGGTGAATATGTACTATATGGTGGGATCGGGTTGCATGCCACAACATGTGGAATAAGGGTGGATTGATATGGTGAAATGGGGGTTAACAATGATACTGATATTGTTATATAGTGGGATTGGGTTGCGTGCCGCAATATATTTTTATATATTATTTACTGTTGTTGATACTGTTACGGTGAAATAAGGGAAGATTTTGTTTTTTCTGGTGAGATCGGGTTGCGCATCGCAACAACCTATGTGTTTCCGTTTTTGAGCTGTGTTTGGTTTTCAGTGTTCTCATTTGAAATGCTAAGGATTGGTAATTCTCGACGACATTGGTTCATTTCTTGAGGTTGTACTTATTATTTATAATTGATTGTTAAACCTTGTTTTGTATTTCCATTTTATGTCATTATTATATACTGCATATAGGTTGTAGTGTAGGTGACCTGCCTTAGCCTCGTCACTACTTCGTCGAGGTTAGGCTAGGCACTTACCAGTACATGAGATCGGTTGTAATGATGTTACACTCTACACTTTTGTGTAGATTTTGGAGTCGGTCCCAGCAACGGCTATTAGAGAGCTCAGATTTGACAGCTTGTAGAGACTTAGGTATAGCTGCTCAGCGCTCGCAACTCCTGAAGTCCCCTTCTTTGTTTATATTTAGCTGTGTGTTTTCATTCAGAAAACTTTGTGTTTATTTCAGACCCTTGTATGTATTACTCTAGTAGCTCATGCACTTATGCCACCATGTTTAGGGATTTTGTAGTAGGTGTTTGACTGTTTTAGCCTCCGCATTCATATTTTAGTTATTCCAGTGTTTCTCATTATTTAATTCAACTGTAAAAAGATGGATAATATGTTCTAATGTAGGCTTGCCTGGCAAGTAAAATGTTAGGCGCTATCACGGTTCCGACGGTAAGAATTTTGGGTCATGACAAGTTGGTATCAGAGCACTAGGTTACATAGGTCTCACGAGTCACGAGCAAACTTAGTAGAGTCTGGAGGATCGGTATGGAGACGTATGTACTTATCTTCCAAAAGCTTTGAAGTTAGGAACAATTGCACTTCTATTCTTCTCTGTCGTGTGATTTTTATTCTATAATTGTTGATTGAACCTTTCTATTATGTTCTCTCGAAGATGGCGAGAATATGCACCACATCATCAGCTGGATAACATCTAGAGTCCCCAACAGCAGCTCCTACGAGGGGCAGAGGCCGAGGTAGGGGCAAATCGCATCCCAGAGCTCGAGCAGTAGCATTAGTGGTGGAGCGTCAAGTGGATTTTGACGAGGAGGTTCCATCCCAGACTGTGCCGGTTGGACCAGCTCAGGTCCCGGAGGGGTTCATCGCCACTCTATAGCTACATGATGCTTTGGTACATTTGGTGGGCCTTATGAGAATGCGGCCCAGGCCGGTGCATTGCCCACGGCACCAGCCGTCTCTTAGGCTAGAGAGGAGCACAGGCTCCCGCTACTCAGGATTCGGAGTAGATAACTCCCCAGTATCAGACTCCTGCAGCACCGCCAATTAGAATAGTTTAGCCAGTTATTGCGACATAGGCCGGTGGTTGGCATGCTATGTCTCTTGAGGGTTTATTGAGATTGGCCAAGTTCACCAAGATTTTCCCATATCACTACAGTTGCACACCTTCTGAGGACCCGCAATATTATCTTGACCGCTGCCATAAGGTGCTATGGAATATGGGGATAGTTGAGACCAACGGGGTCGATTTTGTTATGTTTGAGATGATGGGTTCCGCCAACAGATGGTGGAAGGATTTTAAGTTGACCAGACCAGCTAGGTCGCCTTCTCTTACTTGGGACCAATTCTCTAAGATATTTCGAAGTTCCTTCCTATCACTCAGAGAGAAAGATACCACAGGCAGTTCAAGCGCCTCTAGTAGGGCAGTATGATCGTCACCCAGTATAAGATCTGCTTTGTGGACTTAGCCCGTCATGCTATTCTTCTGCCTCCCAGCGGGAGAGAGTGGGTGAGGGGGTTTATTGAGGGACTCGCTTATCCTATCAAGTTGTAGATGGCGAAGAAGACTAGGTGTGAGATTTCTTTTTCAGATAACTGCCAATGTCACTAGGCGGATCGAGGATGTTCTTTCACAGGAAAGAGGGTAGGGGTGCGATAAGAGGGCTCTTCATTCCAACGGATTTAGTGGCACCTCATTTTGAGGCAGGGGTACTTTTTGTAGGGTTCATCCTCCTAGGACATATCATTTAATGTGTTAGGCATCCCACAATGATTTAGGTTGTCGTGGTCCTTATGTGCCTTATTATGGACAGCCATCTTACAGTACACTGCCAGCTCCTATCAGTGCACCTCCTGTTTAGAGTTATTACCATGGTCATCCGGCATGTTCGGGCCAGTCTCAGTTTCAGTAGCCACAACACCGGGATAGATGTTTTGAGTGTGGTGGTTTTGGCCATATTAAAAGGACCCGTCTGAGATTATTGGGTGACACGCCACAACAGGATTCTCGTGCCATGATTCAGGCACTAGGTGAACCATCACACGCTCAACCAGCTAAAGGTAGGGGTCAGGCAGCCAGATTAAAGTTCAGGCTGCTAGAGTTGAAGGTCAGGCCGTTAGAGGTGGAGGTCATGCTGTTAGAGGTGGAGGCTAGCCGTCAGGAGGTCGTCCTAGGGATATGGTTCAGAATAGTAGGGCTCAGCCCTGATGTTATGCTTTCCTAGCCAGACATGAGGAGGAGTCATCTGATGCTGTTATCACATATACTGTTTCAGTTTGCAGTAGAGATGCTTAAGTTATATTTGATCTGGGTTCTTCTTATCCATATGTGTCATCCTATTTTGCTTCATATCTGGCTGTGCCTCGTGATTCTTTAAGTGCTCTTGTGTATGTGTCCACACCTATGGGAGATTCTACTATAATAGATCATGTCTATCGTTAATGTATGGTTATCATTTGGGGTCTTGAGGCTAGCATAGATCTTCTACTTCTCGATATAGTTGATTTTGATGTCATTTTGAGTATGGAGTGGTTGTCACCTTATCATGCTATACTGGATTGTCACGTCAAGATGGTGACCTTAGTGCTGCCGGGGTTGCTTCGATTAGAATGGATAAGAACCCTAGCCATTCTACCAGTAGGATTATCTCTTATGTGAAGGCTCGACATATGGTCGAGAAGGGGTGTCTAACTTAATTCGCTTATGTCTGCGATTATAGTGCGGAGGTTCCTTCCGTGGATTCAGTACCATTTGTTTGAGAGTTCCAAAGGTGTTTGCTACAAACTTGCCGGAGATGCCACCCAATAGGGATAATGACTTTTGTATTGATTTGTCTCTGGGCACTCAGCCTATTTCTATTCTACCATACCGCATGGACCCGCCAGAGTTGAAACAATTGAAGGAGCAGTTGCAAGATTTGCTTGATAAGGGCTTCATTAGACCTAGTTCTCGCCCTGGGGTGTTCCCGTGTTGTTTATGAAGAAGAAGTAATGGATCAATGAGGATGCGCATAGATTATCAACAATTGAACAAAGTCACCATCAAGAACAAGTATCCGTTGCCGAGGATTGATGATTTATTTGATCAACTTCAGGGTACCAAGGTGTTTTCGAAGATTTATTTAAGGTCTAGCTACCACCAGTTGAGGATTAGGGCATCTGATGTCCCTAAGATAGCCTTTCGGACTCGGTACGAGCATTATAAGTTTCTAATGATGTCATTTGGGATGACAAACACCTCGGAAGCATTTGTGAATTTGATGAACTGGGTGTTCAAGCCTTATCTGGATTCCTTTGTGATTGTGTTTATTGATGATATCTTGATCTACTCCCACAGTTGAGAGGAGCTCGAGTAGCATCTTCGGATCATACTTTAGACTCTGAAAGACAGTTAGTTATGTGCTAATTTTTTAAAATACGAGTTTTGGTTGAGCTTAGTCGCTTTCTTGGGGCACATTGTATTAGTAGAGGGCATTTAAGCGGATTCTAAGAAGATTGAGGCAGTTCAGAACTGGCCCAGACCCACTTCAGCTACGGAGATCCACAGTTTCTTGGGATTGGTGGTTTATTATCGTCGGTTTGTGCTGGGGTTTTCATCTATAGCAGCCCCGTTGTCCAGGTTGACTAAGAAGGTTGCCCCATTCAAATGGTTAGACGAGTGTGAGGTGAGCTTTTAAAAGCTCAAGACTGCTTTGACTACGGTGCCACAGGTTCAGGATCTTATACGGTATATTGCGGTGCATCTCGTATTAGAATTGCTATGGTATTAATGTTTAATGGCAAGGTGATTGCATATGAATCACGGCAACTGAAGGTTCAGGAGAAGAATTATCCTGTTCATGACCTAGAGGTTGCAGCCATTATTCACGTGTAGAAGATATGGAGGCACTATCTTTACGGTGTGTCGTGTGAGGTATTCACGGATCATTAGAGCTTGCAGTATCTGTTCAAACAAAAGGAGCTCAATTTGAGGTAGTAGAGGTGGTTGGAGCTATTGAAAGACTATGAACCACTTTGTGTCATCCCTTGGAAGGCCAATGTAGTGGCCGATGCTTTGAGTAGAAAGTTAGTGAGTATGGGCAGCCTTGTGTACATTCCATTCGGTGAGATACTGCTTGCATTAGATGTTCAGTCTTTGGCCAATCAGTTCGTAAGGTTGGATATTTCCAAGCTCAGTCATGTTCTAGCTTATACAGTTGCTCGGTCTTCCTTGTTTGAGCGTATCAGGGAGAGGTAGTATGATGACCCTCATTTGCTTGTCTTTAGGGACACAATGTGACATGGTGATGCCAAGCAGGTTACTGTTGGAGATGATGGATTTTTGAGGATGCAAGTTCGTGTTTGTGTGCCTAATATAGATGGACATCATGAGTTGATTCTTGAGGAGGCCTACAGTTCCCAGTATTCTATTAATCCCGGTGCCACCAATATGTATCAGAACTTGTGGCAACATTATTGGTGGAGGAGGATGAGGAAGGACATAGTTGCATATATAGCTCGGTGTCTCAATTGTCAATATGTGAAGTATGAGCATCAGAGACATGGTGGTTTGCTTCAGAAGACAAACATTCCAAAGTGGAAGTGAGAGTGTATCACTATGGTTTTGGTTGTTGGACTTCCATAGACTTAGAAGAAGTTCGATGCAGTTTGGCTCATTGTGGATAGGCCGACCAAGTCAGCGCATTTCATTCCTATGGCAGTTACCTATTTTTCAAAGCGGTTGGCAGAGATTTACATTCGTGAAATCGTTCGTCTTCACGGTGTGCCCATGTCTATCATGTTGGATCGAGGTATGCAGTTCACCTCGCTTTTCTAGAAGGCATTACACTGTTGGTTGGGAACGCAAGTTAAGTTGAGCACAACATTTCATCCTCAGACAGACGGACAATCCGAGCGCACTATTTAGATATTTGAGGATATGCTCTGCACTTTATACACTTCGGAGGCTCATGGGATCAGTTTCTCCACTTGCGGAGCTTGCCTACAACAACAACTATCAGTCGAACATGTAAATCGCTTCCTATGAGGCATTATACGGTAGGCGGTGCAAATTGTAGGTTGGATAGTTTGAGCCCGGGGAGGCTCGATTGTTGGGTACAGATTTAGTACATGATGTTTTGGATAAGTTCAAAAATTATTCAGGATATACTTTGCATAGCTCAATCCAGGTAGAAGAGTTATGCTGACCGTAGAGTTTGAGATATTGCATTCATGGTCGGAGAGAGAGTGTTGCTCCGGGTATCACCCAAGAAGGGTGTGATGAGGTTCGAAAAGAAGGGCAGTTGAGACCTAGGTATATTAGGCCTTTGAGATCTTCAGAGAGTGGGTGAGGTGGCTTATACACGCAGAGTAGATATCCCCACCTTTTCACCAGCTTAGGCACTTTTCTATGTCCGTTCGAGTATGAACGGTTCTTTTAGAGGTGGATCATGTGATGACCCGATAGGTCATCTTATGTTTTAGAACCAAAATTTGTGTTTCAAAGCCTTTAGAACCTCATTTTATCCTACCTCGATTTACGTGCGCAGTCCGGGTGTTGATCCAGAAAGCTTATATGTAAAAAACTAATAAAATAAGAAATTTTACCTTAAAAATTAATTTGAGTTGACTTCGGTCAATGGTTTGATTAAACGGACTCGAATCCGTATTTTGACAGTCCCGGTGGGTCCGTATCAAAATATGGGACCTAGGCGTATGCGCGTAATCAAATTCGGAGGTCCATAGCTCGAGTTATGAATTTTTATTGAAAATTTGAAGTCTAAAAGTTTAATATTTTTTAAGAATTGATTGATGTTTGGTCTTGTTGATACCGGGTCCCTATTTTTTTTTGGAGCTCGGTACAGGTTAATTATGATATTTATGACTAGTCTATGAAATTTGGTGAAAAATGAAATTAGTGTAAGGTGATTCAGACGCCTGGTTGTGAAAATAGAAGTTTTTAAGCTTTCTTGAAAATTTCATTCCATTTGGTGTTCAATTAGATCTAGGTGTTATTTAGGCAATTTGATTGCACGAGGAAGTCCATATGCACTCTAGGTTTAGAGCCCCGAGGAATCAGGCGAGTTTTAGATAGGCTATGGAGTGAATTGAACTTGGAAAACATAGTAGTTGGTGTATCAAATCTATAGATTTCGCATTTGCGAGCCTCGCATTTACGAATAGACCATTGCATTTGCGAGGAATGGGGCTGGGGGTGGACCTTCGCAATTGCGAAACTCTGGGTCGCATTTGTGATCCTCACAGTCCGCATTTGCGAACACTAGTTCGCATTTGTGATGACAGCATGCCTAGGACATTATTCACATTTACGAAGGATTGTTCGCATTTGCGGGGTTCGCATCTATTAACCCTAGGTCGCAAATGCGACACCTGCAACTAACCAAAATGAGACTTAGACGGGATTTTTGATTAATTCTTCAAAATTTCAAACTTTAGAACCCTCGATGCGATTTTCCAAAGAGCTTTTCTTTCTCAAATCATTGATAAATGATTCTAAACTAGTTCCTTCCAGTCTTCCACTACATTTCCTTAGATTTCAACTAAAAATGTAGTGTTTCCATGGGAGAAATTGGGGGTTTGGGTAGAATTAGGATTTTTTTGAGAAATTGATAATTAGACCTCAAATTGAGTGTTGAATTCCAAAACTAATTACATAATTGGGTTTGAGGTGAATGGGTAAATAGATTTTGGTCCGAACCTCGATTTGACCAAGCGGGACCGGGGTCAGGTTTTGACTTTTTGGGGGAAAGTCTTGGAATTCTAAATTTATGAATTTTAATTGATTCCTTTATCAATATTTGATATTATTGAGTCAATTGTGGTTAGGTACGCGTGATTTGGAGGCAAATTCTAGGGGAAAGGCCCCGGTAGAGCTTTGAATTGACTTAGGAATGAGGTAAATGTCATGTCTAACCTTTACTGTGGGGAATTAGGAACCCCCAGACTATATGCTATGTGAATTTCATGTGAGGGGCGAATATGCGAGGTGACGAGTGCTTATACAAGACCGAATTATCTGTTTTCCCTAATTTTTCACTTTTACTTAATTATTTCCTTCTCTGTCTTAACTGTTATATGCTCTAAATTCTTTCCATGCTTAACTACTACTTGTTAATTATTATCTTCGCCTATTAATGATGTTAGCCCTTTCATAGTTTCATTATTCCCTTCTATTTTCTTAACTTGGCTTACCTGCACCTTCTAATTGTCAATTATTGGATTGGTCTTGTTGTGTAGCATTACTCGTGTAGATCTCTATAATGTACAAGGTTTCCTTTAGGTTCATTTTTGTATTTATTGATCGCAAATGTTTTGTGGTTTGAAATGTTTATTTGACTGTGCATGGAATATTTGGTACTCATATGGTGGGATCGAGTTGTACGCCAACACAAGTATAATAAGGGTGGAATGATATGGTTGGAATAAGGGTAAATATGTACTATATGGTGGGATTAGGTTGCACACCACAATAGGTGAAATAAGGATGGATTGATATGGTAAAATAAGGGTGAACGATGATACTGATATTTTTATATGGTGGGATCGGGTTTTGTGCCGCAACATATTTATATCTATTACTTACTGCTGATGATTGTTTCGGTAAAATAAGGGAGGATTTTGTGTTGTTTGTGGGATCAGGTTGCGCACCGCAACAACCTATGTGTTTCTGTTTCTGAGCTGTGTTTGGTTTTCAGTGTTTTCATTTAAAATGCTAAGGATTCATAATTCTAGACGACATTGGTTCATTTCTTGCGGCTGTAGTTATTGTTTATAATTGACTTTTAAACCTTGTTTTGTATTTCCATTTTCTGTCATTATTATATGATGCGTACACGTTGGGTGTAGGTGACCGGCCTTAGCCTCGTCACTACTTCATTGAGATTAGGCTCCACACTTACTAGTACATAGGATTGATTGTATTGTAGCTACACTCTGCACTTCTGTGCAGATTTTAGAGTCGTTACCAGCAGCGGCTACTAGAGAGCTCGGATTTGACAACTCGCGAAGACTTAGGTACAACTGCTTAGTACCCACAACTCTTGAAGTCCCCTTCTTTGTTTATATTTAGCTATGTATTTTCATTCAGATAGCTTTATATTATTTCATACCCTTGTATGTATTACTCTTATAGCTCGTGCACTTGTGACACCAGGTTCAGAGATTTTGTAGTAGGTGTTTGATAGTTTTAGCATTCGCATTCATATTTCAGTTATTCAAGTATTTCTCGTTATTTAATTCAATTGTAAAAATGGATAATATATTCTAACGTTGGCTTTCCTAGCAAGTGAAATGTTAGGCGCTATCACGATTCAGACACTGGGAATTAATGCTCGTGATAAAAAATTACATACTATGGAGGGGGGCTTGGACCTTACCTCCTGAGAAAATGATATGAAAGGCAAGGCAATGAAAATATATCGTGCCTCTCATATCTACAAAAGAATATTCTTCAACTCACAAAAAATTGGCTTTATCATACCTAATTCTAAAACTAGGTAGTTGCCATTTATCCAGCTGGAAAGGTCCTTTTTCATTTCCTGGGAGCTACTGGAAGGTGTACTAAAGCCATTGTTCCCGCTTTTTGCTACATTTTTTGCCAACATATCAACCACTTGGTTTGCTTCTCTAAAGCAGTGTGCAATGTTAACTTCGACATGGTTTATGAGCCTATTAATTCTTCAATCATGACTTTAACATGAAGGCTGTAGGTGTTCCTAGCAATAAGCATATTGGCTACTATATGAGAGTCAATCTCTAGATAGAAGTCATTATACTCCTGTTGTATACACCATTGAACTCCTACTTTAGAGGCCATTGCTTCAGTGCTATTGTTGGTCTTGGTTTGGACTAGCAAGGAGAATGCCATTATCAGATCGCTTTCTTCATTTCTTACTATGCCTCCTATTCTAGCCCTTCTTGTTTCTTTTAAATAGCTTCCATCGGTATTGATTTTAATCTTTTCAGTGAGGATTTTTTTCCAAGTTACTTGATACACTATTGGAGTCAGGTTTCAATGCTCTACGTTTTCATAAAACATAGGCCATGGACATGTAATTTTGCATTTGGGGAAGGCCATACTCAAAATTGCTTGGATAGTCCACATTACTTGATGCTCCATTTTCCTCGACTGAAAATTCTTTTGTTCACCATATCTATATGCTGTCCAACCTTTCCATATTTCCCGGCTAATAGACAATGTTGTTGCTCGAAGAATGAACTTTCTGAATATTGTTCTTAGGCTTCTCGTCCCACCAATTTTGAGAACTCTTCTAATTGGAAAGGTTTCAAATTTGATGCCCATAGGATTTCCAAAGCTATTCTAGAGATATTTGCCTGCATCCCCCTCAATGAAGACATGTTGAATGTTGTCCGCTCTAGGATTCTGACAACACATGCATCTAGAAACAATGTGATTACGAAATTTAGCAATAATTTCATCAAAGAAATCTTACCGAGGTACAATCTCCAAGAGAGGAAAGAGATTTTGAAAGGTATGCAATTGAGCTACATCTTGTTTAAAGCTTCATTCTTCTGCTTCCTGCTTCTAATCTTCTACCAAGCACTCTTGTTAGTGTAGTGGCCATTAGATTCAGCATCCCAAATGGCATAGTCTTCCTTGTTAGAATCTCATATAGCAGTGTCTCTGATTTGTAGATATGTGTGGCCAACAATTGTATTAGTCAACTTTGTCATATCCCAGCCCTCCTCTATAATGAATTCCCTCGTAGTGGTGTTCTTGCTCTTTGTCCTATGGGGAAATAAATCTGCTAAAGCACCTTTTCCCGATCAGCTATCCCACCAAAAGCTACAAGTGCCTTTGTTAACTTTCCAATAAAAATAGCTCTCTACTCTGCTCTTTATTTCGGTCATATATTTCCATTCATACGAATTACCCGATGCCCATTTTTTTTTGCCACTTGATATGATCTCACACAATATTTAGCTCTAAGGTAAGATGCCCATAAGGAATCTACAGTTCTAAATCTCCACCATCTTTTCATGACGAGAGTATTGTTGATGTCTTCCATGGGCCTAATACCAATTCCTCCCTCATCCTTAAGGAAGCAAAGCTTCCTCCAAGAGCTCTAATAATACTTTCTCTTATCCCCTCCAGAGTAGCAGAAGAAATTAGAAAAATATCTTTCAATCAATTTTAAGGTGCCCTTTGGGGGGCTCATAACATATAGGGTATAGATCAGAAGGGATTGGAGAATACTTTTTATGAGGACCATACGTCCCCACAAGTCAAAATCCTTCCTTGCACCCATTCTATCTCTTAGTAATTTTATCGACCATAGGATCGAAGTAGGAAAGTTTCTTTCTCCCCATATATAATGGGTAGCCAAGATAGTTGAAGGGAAATTTTTTATTCATGAAGCCAGTAGCTTCCGTCATTCTATTGATTCTGTGGGCTCTTGCTTTAGGGTGAGTGAGAAAGAAGCTTTTTCTTTATTGAATTTTTTCCCAGAAGCTTTCTCATACTTGCCGTCATGAACCAAAACTAACCCTGTCGTGATGGCGCCTATCATGGTACTAGGCAAGCCGACACATTACCAAAACCAATCAATATTTTCACTCTTAAGACAAACCAAAGCTATTTAACAATAAACCTTCATAAGGAGTTTAAATCAAAATAGAAGTGCGGAAAGAATGCCCGACATCGGGGTGTCATTAGTCATGGGCATCTACTAGAACCGTCTAATTAACATAGCCTGAAAATAATCGATTACAACTAAGGGAGGATAAGGAGGGAGAAAAGCAGGGTTGTGATCGCCAGGCAACTGCCTTGCTAACTCCGATGGACCTGTCACGGAGTAATCCCGCTACTGGGTTCAGAAATACCTAGATCTGCACACAAGGTGTAGGGAGTAATGTGAGTACGCAAACTCAGTAAGTAATAAAAGTAAATAAAGGCTGAGCAGTAGGAAACACATAAAATCCATATCATGAAAACTCAGTAAGTACAACATGCTTTAATTCAGTATATGAGTCAAATCCTCTCGTTAGAAATCCAATTTCAGTAAAAACCTTTTTAAAACATCTTTCAATAGTTTTCGAACAAGTGATAAAACAGTGAGTAAAAATGATGACACCATTATCAGCCCCTCGGGCAAAACATTACTCGTGAGCCGCCCCTGCCCAACCCATAAATATATAATCGACTGCGCTCACTGGGGGTGTGCAGACTCTGGAGGGGCTCTTACGGCCCAAGCGCTATATCATTGCAGCGCGCAGCCCGATCCAATATTGCTGTGGCATGCAGCCCAATCCATATATCGCTACGGTGTGCAGCCCGATCCATATACATATAATGAAACTGAATAAAACAATGAACAACTAAAGTCATGACCGAGGATATGCTTTCAAATTAAACAATGTGAGGATAGTAACAAAATACCCCTGAGGGTCAGAACAACCCCAAACATGTCATTCAGCCCATGTTATAAGAATTCCTTCTAAAACATATATCTATTATACGGCTTAAATCAAAATATGGAACTCTATAGTCGTTGCGGGACGGACCAAGTCACAATCCCTAATGGTGCACGTCCACACACCCGTCACCTAGTATGTGCATCACCTTACAATAGTGAAACAATGTGAAATCTGGGGCTTCATACCCTCAAGACAAGATTTACAATCATTACTTACCTCAAACCGATCAAAATCCTACTCCGCAATGCCCTTGCCTCTCGAATCGGCCTCCAAATGCCTCGAATCTAGTCACAAACAATTTGATAAAATCAACACGAGCTAAGGGGTCAATCCCATAAGAAAATGCCAAACTTAAGTCAAAAGTCAAAAAGTCAACTCAAAGTTGGGCCCTGGGCCTACGTCTCAAAATTCGACCAATGTCACAAAATACGACAACCTATTTGATTGCGAGACTAACCATATTAGTTTCACTCAATTCCGACTTCGAATCGGCTTTCAAATTCAAAAATTTCATTTTATGAAGTTTCACATATTTTCCCCAAATTCTCACCCCAAATCACTAATCAAATGATAAAGTTAATGATATATTCATATATTTTAGCCAAATCCGAGTTATAATCACTTACCCCGATAAATTTCTTGAAAAGTCTTTGAAAAATCGCCAAGATCCTAGCTCTCTAGGTCAAAATATGAAATTAAACCCTAAATATCGTATTTATAGCATACCTCTTGGATTCCTATTTCCGCTGACCGCCAAAAATTGCCGCCCCAACGTTCACTCCTCCGCGGTTGCGAAAAAGTAGCGCGGTCCGCGCTTCTAGTGGCTGCACGGACATGCCTTAGTATTTTGGCAATAACTTTCTCTACTGATGTCCAAATAATAATTTCATTACCTTTCGGTAAACTAGACACGAAGAGCTACAACTTTTGTTATGTATCATCTAAAAATCTTTGTAGATAAAAAGATATAGACTTCTGAAGTCAGACCAGCGCATCTGAAAATCTGCCCTGGAGCGCCTTCGCGACCAGATTTACGTTGCCTCGACCCCTATTCTGCCCTCAGCGAAATTATTCTGCCCTCAGTAAAAATTACTTTGCCCTCAGCGAAAATTAAGCACAAGAACCATCCCTGAGTTCCGGTAAAGCCCGAACTCGCTCATAACTCACCCGAAACACACCTGAGGCCTCCAAAACCTTAACCAAATATGCCATCGAGTCCTAAAATACTGTACCAACTCAATCGAGCTCTTTCATCACCCCAAACAATAACAAAAACATGAATTACACACCAATTCAAGCTTAATGGACTTGAAACCTCAAACTTTCACAACCGATGCCGAAGCCTATCATACCTCGTTCGAATGACCTCAAATTTTGCACACACGTCACAAATGACACTACAAACCTACTCCAACTCTCGAAATTCCATTCCGACTCTGATATCAAATTTTCCACTGCCGATCGGGAATCATCAAATTTCCAATTTGGCCAATTCAATCCTAATCCTACCACGGACCTCCAAATTACATTTCGAACATTCTCACAAGTCCAGAATCACCTAACGGAGCTAACAAACTCATAAAATTTCAAATTCAAGATAGGATACTAAAAAATCAAAACTTGATCAAACCTTTCAAATTTAAAGCTTCAAACTGAGAATCTTTCTCCCAAATCAAATTCCGGATAAGCTGAAAATCAAAACCGACTATTCACATAAGTCATAATACATCATACGAGGCTAGTCATGCCCAAGAACTGGAGAGTGAAGTGAAAATACTCAAAATGACCGGTCGGATCATTACATCTTCCCCCACTTAAACATACATTCGTCCTCGAACGTGCCCGGAGTTGTTTCGAAAGCCATCAAATCGATGTATAACCTTACCATGCATATACCCGGGGGTGATCCCACGTCACCCTATCCAATATAGGTCCGATCATACAACATAACTAAAATTTCACAATTCGCCCTAGGCCATAACCTTAGAACCAAATTTCCACTTCCGAAATCATCTATAAGATCAGAATCTCATATCTATACACTGTATAAGTCCGAACAAGCTGTATCAAACCATATCCGTAACCCAAGATATAATCACATGTTATACCACATAACTCAAACACACGTTGCGATAACTTCTAATCACAACAACTGCTCAAACAACCCAATTTTGGTAATAAACCTCTTATCAACCCAAAGCCTTATTCCAAACCTTTCGTATACTACCAATGGTGAAAGAAACACGCATAAATAATAATCATTCCTTAGTTCAACTAGTCATGGAGTTCCCTCTCCTTCCGTAAGGACTATAGCAAATTTCTAAACCGAATTTCGATATTATCCTTCCAACATGCTGAAATCGAATCCGATAGCATTCATTCTAGGTCCAATGACATCATCTCATCCAACATAACTACTCTGGTGACATGACACATCAACATAATCTAAAGCCATAACCCGTGCAATCTGCGCACCAATAAGCAACAATCTGAACGTACTCAAATCATGAAAAATGACTCAAATGAGAGAGCTATACCGCAAGCTCACCTGTACCACTACAACACCATGCTAAGAACCCATCACGCACCATAGAACTGGAATACACGAATCTAACCCGAAGGGTCATAACTCCATATAACTTTGCTGTAATGCGCGATCCTATCCAAATAATGGTCCATACAAAACACCTCAATTCACCATGCTCAAAATAAACAACCATGTGCAATTTGATGTCTAGTACCAATGAATCACCGTAACTATGGAGAAGCAATGACACACCGACCTGAAAGAACATACCCACTGCGAAATCAATCGTGCAATACCTAAACACTCATCTCGCTCAAATTCCGCAATAAAGCTCAAATTGAACTGCACCATATGTGCATATAACCAACGAATCACAACACCTCGTAACAAAGAAGAGTAACTCATAGATCACTCCAGAACACGAATAAGCTCAACAACAATCGAATGGTACATCCCTAAACAACAGCAGTTCAGAGTCAATAAATCCGACCTAGTGCATAACACACATCCATGTTGGGCCTACCAATAAACCCCAAATCAATTCTAGTCACCCACAACAGATAAATAACCCTCCAAAAGTCCACAGTGAATGAATCACAACCCATACTACCCTCTGACTAACCTTAGCTATGTTTTCACAGTCCACAACCACGAAACAATCTACTCACGAAAACTCTCTGTCTCCAAATCCATAGAAAATATGAATTACCATATCTGGTCTCAACTCCACCAGGAGAATGTCCGTACTTCTTCAATTACACGGTTTTCCTACGAGGAATACTTCTAAAAAAAATTTGTGCCACAAGGTCAAATCTCAACTCCAGCAATCGATCAAAGAAGAGAGTGCTGCAATACCAATGAAGTAACCATAACTCAAACACTTCACCCCTTTCTGAATGTATATTCTCATCAAACCATACCAATTAGTATATTATTTACCTAGTCATCAGAAGCTACCCATGCTGCCTAAGAACTTATGGCTTTCCTTCTAGAACTAAACTGTAAACTCACATATGCAAATCTTAACCCTACACAACATACCACATATACCATGCCATCATATGATAAATATGAGAACTTCATACCCCATTCCGTGCCACAAGCAATTACATTCTCAACTAGCCAAGAAATTTCCATTTTATCCCATCTAGAAGAATTTCACTATACATCACCTGCTCCTCACGCCAATCGAAGACATACATCTCTAACCGTGGTAGAAACCATCAAGAACTCTCCGAATCCCACTCTCACCAAAACTAAACTGTCAGGACCGATTCCTTCTAACTCAACCATGCTACACAAGTCACCCAAAAACCCAAGAGCATTGCCATGAAACACCTATAGAAACTCATTACCTCATAAGCACCCAGAGAACTAATCATATCCCTTACCATCCGATCAGATCTACTACCAACCTGTCTTATTTATCCAAGCTCCTTCTGAATTACCTTTGAAATGATACTTCTCCTTTCCATAATAACGCAATTCTCAACCCGGACTGACCACGCGAGGTCCAAGCATAAAACCACACTGTCTAAGGTTCATAAGCTACTGAATACTCTCTCAAATATCCCCAAAAGAACCACATTCAAAATACTTACCTTGAAAAGACTTCCTATGAATTTAAGCTATACTTTCCCTTCCCTAATACCGAAATATAGGATCCGCAAAATATAGAAATGCCATAAATCTTGGCGCCTTGCAATGTAAGTCCCAATTTCTAGCCAATTACACATCCTGAAGAATTCCTAATTGTTACACATAAATCTTGAATCTGTCAGAACATTCTCGAGAGTCATCTACTCTACTCAGGTCTCAATTAGACTGATCAAATGGTCCAAGCGACCTGTGCTCCATTAGCACTCCATAACCTAGGAAGTAACTCACCCTCTTAAGCAACCAAGTGATATCCTACTCCATACCTGTTACATTCCTTACAACAATAACTAATTCATCTAACGTCTTTCATATACACATACAGCATAACAAAACCCTTATCCAAAATTTTCTTTACTCGAGTCATCCTCGATCTCAATTTCTACAAGTTATAAACAATCCACAAGTATACCTCAAACTGAAACCTATACAACACATAACCGTGCAATCAACTGATCACTAAGAGACTCCCCCACTTGTCTCAAAGCCGTAAATCAAAACAAATAATAACTCACGATACCCATGCTCTGTTACTACCATACTGCCATAGTGAATTAAACTAAATTTTCATAAGCTCGTGTAACACAAACCATCTAGTACTTTAAATCATATACAACTCTCGCATTCACCCTCGTAATAGCCTAGTCCACTCTCATACACAAACCAAACTCAAATTGCAACACACATATTTCACTGGTAAAACAGGTTTTACCACAAACAATATAGGAATCACACGCCCTCAGGACGCCCTGCAAGAAATAACCCCGCCTGCTTAGCCTCAAACTGATACCTCTCTATACCCTTCCTATAGTCATAGCTATTACGCAATCACTTTACCCTTCTGCATTCAAACCCAACCACTGCAAGGCATCATAATACGCGGTATAAGAACCAAAAGGTGATGGAAGAACTAACACTGAAGCGGTGGTCAAAGAAAATCTTGAGCTTCTGAAAGCTTTTTCCACACTCGTATGACCACCTGGATAACCTCACTGGACACCGCATGCCCCAGAATCCTACTAAATTGAGCCAAAATTTGCACTTGGAGAACTTTACATAAAGCTTATCCTCCCTCAATCTATGCAATACAACTCTCAAATGTTTAGCATGCTCCTCCTGGGTACGAGAGTACACCAGGATGTCATCAATGAACACAATAATGAAGGAATCCCAAATATGGATGAAACACACTGTTAATCAAATACATGAACAATGTTGGGGCATTGCTCGACCCAAAAGACATCACTAGAAATTCATAACACAACATGAAGGTTCACTTCACTTCTCAACTAAACTACATGTGAGGTCCTTCAATACACTCACAACTCGAGGCCATATGCCAACTTAGTATACTCAATAGTTCATGCTACATCTCTAGCCAATTGTTTTTGTCACAGTCAAACAATTTGAACAGATTTCACCATCAAATAACATTAACCACATAGAATCCTCACAATCAAGCCCTCGGCCTCTCTCAGCCATCAATATCACAAGTCACTCGGGCATCTTAGGGAAAAATCAAGGAAACTCAGCCCAAACAACTTTCATATATTTAAAAAAATAGAGTAATGAAACCGAGTCAAATAATGAACAACTAAAGTCATGACTGAGGATATGCTTTCAAATTAAACAATGTGAGGATAGTAACAAAATACCCCTGAGGGTCCAAACAGTATAGACACAAGGCTCCAAACATGGCATTCAACCTAGGTTATAAGAATTCCTTCTAAAACATATAGCTATTATACAACTTAAACCAAAATATGCAACTCCATAGTCGTTGCAGGACGGACAAAGTCACAATCCTTAATGGTGCACGCTCACACACCTTTCACCTAGCATGTACGTCACCTCACAATAGTGAAACCATGTAAAATCTTGGGCTTCATATCCTCAAGACAAGATTTACAATTATTACTTAACTCAAACCGATCAAAATCCTATTCCGCGATGACCTTGCCTCTCGAACCGACTTCCAAGTGCCTCGAATTTAGCCACAAACAATTCGATACAATCAACACGAGCTAAGGGGTCAATCCCATAAGAAAATTCTAAGCTTAAGTGCAACAGTCAAAAAGTCAACTCAAATTTGGGCCTCGGTCCTATGTCTCGAAATTCGACCATAGTCACAAAATCCGACAACCCATTCGATTACGAGACTAACCATACTAGTTTCACTCAATTCCGATTTCGAATCGGCTTTCAAATTCCAAAAGTTCATTTTATGAAGTTCCAAAAAATTTCCTTAAATTATCATACCAAATCGCTAATAAAATGATAAAATCAATTATAGATACATATATTTTAGCCAAATCCGAGTTACAATCACTTATCCCGATAAATTTCTTGAAAAGTCTCTATGATTCAAGCACTCTAGACCAAAATATGAAATAAAATCCTAAAACTCGTATTTATAGTGCACCTCTCGGATTCCCATTTTTGCTGACCGCAAAAAATCACTGCCCCAGCGTTCACTCCTCCGCGGTCGCGAAAAAATAGAGCGGTCTGTGCTTTTGGTGGCTACACAGACAGGACTTAGTATTTTGGGCATAACATTCTCTACAAATTTCCAAATGATGATTTACTGATCTAAATGGAATCTTTACAAGAAGGGCTACAACTTTGGCTTTTGTATCATCACAAAATTCATTGTAGATCAAAAGATATAGCCTTCCGAAGTCGGACCAGCAAATCTGAGATCTGCCCTGGAGCGCTTCCGCGACCAGATTTACGTTGCTTTCGCCCTTGGCAAAAATTCCTTTGCCCTCAGAGAAAATTAAGTACCAGAACCATGCCTGAGTTCCGGTAATGCCCGTACACGGTCAAAACTCACCCGAAACACATCCGAGGCCTCCAAAACCTCAACCAAATGTGCCATCGAGTCCTAAAATACTATACCAACTCAATCGAGCCCTCGCATCACCTCAAACATAACAAAAAGATGAATCACACACCAATTCAAGCTTAATGTACTTGAAACCTCAAACTTTCATAACCAATGTCAAACTCTATCAAACCTCATCTGAATGACCTTTAAATTTTGCACACACATCAGAAATGACACTATAAACCTACTTCAACTTTCGAAATTCCATTCTGACTTTGATATCAAATTTTCCACTGCTGCATGGGAATTATCAATTTCCAATCCGGCCAATTCAAGCCTAATCCTACCACGAACCTCCAAATCACATTACTCGCGCTCTCACAAGTCTAAAATCACCCAACGGAGCTAACCAACTCATAAAATTTCAAATCCAAGATCGAATAGTAAAAGGTCAAAACTTGGTCAAGCCTTTCAAATTTAAAGCTTCAAGATGAGAATCTTTCTCCCAAATCAAATTCCAGACAACCTGAAAAGCAAAATCGATCACATAAGTCATAATATATCATATGGGACTAGTCATGCTCGAGAACTAGCGAGCGAACTGTAAATACTCAAAACCACCGGTCGGATCATTACACTTACTAATTTTCTTCATGATCAATCTTGTAGACTTATTATTACCCCCACTGAAGATTACTATATCATCCGCGTAGGCAAGGTAATTGATTTTGGGTCCCCTTTAGTTCATGTAAAAAGGGGTGAAATAGTATTGGAGTGTAGCTTGTTGAGAGATCTAGATAACACTTCTACCGCAATGATGAACAAGGAATGAGACAAAGGGTATCCTTGTTTAAGGCCTTGTGAAGAGGTTAAGAAGCCCCTCCTAGTGCCATTGATCACTATAGAATACCATACATCCGACATCAACTCCATATAATATCAATCCATTGTTTCGCAAAACCAAACATTCTCAGCACTGAGGCTAAGAATGACCAAGATAATCTGTCGTAATCCTTGGCCATGTCTAGCTTCATAATAATATTTCCCCCTCTGTTCTCTTTGCCAATACATTGTATGATTTCTTGAGAAAGCATGGTATTCTCTTTTATATGTTTATCCTTCAAAAGATCACTCTGAATCCTTGAAAGAAAAATTTTCAACCTGCTTGCCAAAACCTTAAAGATGATCTTGGTTATGAAATTAGTCAGCATTATGGGCCTAAGATCAGAGAAATTGGTTGGTGATTCCACTTTTAGTATAAGAACCAAACATGAATGAGAATAGAACTTAGCGAGATTTTTGCCATGAAAAACTTCCTGAACAAATACTATTATGACGTCTTTTATTATCTCCCAATAGCTCTGAAAGAAAACACCATTGAAGCCATCCGGGCCAGCTGCACTATTTGCATTCAGACTGATCACAACATCTTTGACTTCACTCATTGATGGAATGACGATCAAGGACTCATTGTCCTCTGTCGAAACACAAGTAGGAATGCATTCCAGGAGTTGATAATTCATAACTGGATCCTCCATGTTAAACAGACTCTCAAAATATTTTATAGAAGCCTTTGCAATTTTCTCGTCACCTTTGACCCACCTGTTCCTATGATTTTTAATTCTATTTAGGTACAATCTTATTCTTTTGTCTCTAATTACACTACAACAAAAAAGGTCTTTAGCAGCAATAAATATGGTCTTTAGTGCCGCTAAAACTTTTACCTGCAATTAAACATTTGCCATTATGTCCAGCGTGTAAAGGCTTTACGGGCTATTACACAAAGTGCTGGTAAAGACCCCAATCATTTCTGCTAAAGGTCAATTAATTTTAGCGGCTATTATTACCGGCAATTAAAATAGACTCTAAAACCCTTACAGAATACCCTAAGCCAAACATGTAGCAACGTTTGTTATTGTCAGTAAAGATCCATTTTATTGCCAGTAAAAGAGATCCTTTACAGTGGTAATTCTAATTATTGGAAAAATAGGTTTTCTAACAATTTCCTTTATTACAAGTAAAATCTAAGTGTTTTGCATCACTTATATTTGCCAATATGCCCGATTTATATTTAATAATGATAATAAGCATAATGCATTTCTTTAAATCCACGATAAAAAAAAATAACTACTAATCCATAACTTCAAGTATTAATAACAGAAGAAAAAAGAAAACTATTAGAATCCAATCGCTAGTATAATTTTGCACCTAATAACTATTGTTATAAAATAGCTATAATACTCCAATAAACATCATACAAGAATTTCTCCAACTCTTTTTTCAGAATGATTTCTTCCATATCCAGATTATCAAATGTCATAGTGCTTCACCTAAAATGATAAAACAAAGGAAACATAAATATGACAAGATATATAATATATTCCTATTGTAGACAACCCTTAGTAGAACGTTTCAGAAAATGTATAAAAAAGGGATATATATATATATATAAATAACATATGGTCAACAATTTTCTTGATATGTACATATTACAAATTATATTAGTACCATGTCGCTTATATCCTGAAAATATCACGATCCTATAACGGACCTGGTTGTGATGGCGCCTATTGTGAAACAAGGCCAGCCGACACAAACCCCAAAACCAACCAGACATTTATAATAAGTCATTTTAAGTCATTAATTATCTAAAATCCCATGATATAAGTTAAAATAAACAGTGTGAAAACATAACACAGCCCGGTATCGGGGTATCACCAGTGATGAGCAACTACAACTCGTCTCGAAATAAGAAAGAGCAACATAGTATAAAAGCAAATGCTAATACAAGGCTGAATAAGATAGGAAGAAGAAGCACTGGGCTGCGAATCCCAAACAGTTACCTAGTCAACTCTGGAGGCCTGCTGGAAGGCTGATCAGCACTCGCTATCGCGACCCGAGACTCCTAGATCTGCACACAAGATGCAGGGAGTAATGTGAGTACACCAACTCAGTAAGTAATAAAAGTAAAGGTAGCTGAGCAGTAAAAAATCACATAAACCACGTCATAATACTACAGCAAAACAATATAAGTCTAGAACAATGCATTAAAGCAATAAAACTCATAAAGAAAACAACTCAGTTCAGTAAAACCTTTAAAATATCTTTCAATAGTTTCGAATGAGTGATGAAAACATTGAGTAAACGGTTAGAAACGTAAACAACCCCTCGGGTAAAACATGTACCACAACCGCCCCTCGGGCAAGATATCAACAGAACCTCCCCCTCGGGCTACCTCACAATCACTCATAATCAGCCTCTCGGGCAATAACATGAAACAACAACATCTCCTCGGGAAATATCACATAATACACACTGGGTACCCGCGCTCACTGGGGGTGTACAGACTCCAGAGGGGCTCCTACAGCTCAAGTGCTAACATAAGCCATCTCGTGGCATAATAAACCAGGCCTTCGCCTCTCATATATCATATCTCACGAGTTCATACATATCAAATGCATCAAAATCTGACCACAAACGGCCCCTCAAATTCTTAATCCTAATCCCCCAATTTTAACCACTAATTTCCCTAAATTCCATGTCTAATCATTAAAATATAACCATAGAACGAGTTTTAGTTCCAAGAATCTTAGCTCCACGAAGTTCCCTTGAATTTCCTCTTCGAAATCTCCCAAAAGCTTCAATCCAGATAAAAATGGTGGAAAATAACCCAAATTTTGCAAAGGGGAACTTATATACTTTCTGGCCCAGGGATTCCGCACCACCAGCCCTTTTACCACTTTTGCGGTCTAACCAACCGCATATGCGGTTTCCACTTAAAATCTTGGGACCGCACCTGCGGCCTCGCAGGTGCATTCAACCTTCCACACCAACGACTTCTGGTTCTCTAGCTCATGGCTGCATCTGCAGCTGCTCTAACGTTTCGGTGTTCTCGCACCTGCAGTCCCCAATCCGCAGGTGCGGTTATAACAGGAACTCAGCAGCTTCAGCTGCAAATTCTAACTTCCAACTTCCTGATAACCATACAAAATCACCCCGAGGACCTCGATACCTCAATCAAAAGTACGAACAGGTCATATAGCACTATTTAAACTTATATCAATCTTCGAAACACTTAAAACCACATCAAATCATCAAAATACCCTGGGATTCAAGCCTAAGTTTTCCAAAACTTCCGTATTCTGCTTTTGATCAAAAAGTCTATCAAACCTCATCCGAATGACCTAAAATTTCGCACACATGTCCCAAATGACACAACAAACCTACTCTAATTTTCGGAATTCTATTCCGACCCTTATATAAAAATCTCCACTGACAACCGGAAAACCCCAATATTCCAATTTCGTCGATTCAAGGCTAAATCTACCACAGACCGCCAAAATACATTCCGATCATGCTCATAAGTCCCAAATCACCTCACGAAGCTATCCGAATCACAAAAACCATATTCTGAGATCGTTTTCAGACAAGTCAACTTTTGGTTGATTTTTCCAGCTAAAAGGCCAACTTAAAAGACTAAGCATCTCATAACACTTCAAAACTACTCCAAACCCGAACCAACCGATATGGTACGACGAAATGAAGCTGAACAACACATAAAGAAGCATAAATAGGGGGAAATAGAGCGATAACTCATGAAATGACCGGCCAGGTCGTTACATCCTCCCCATCTTAAACAAAGGTTCATCCTTGAACAGGTCAAGAAACATACCTGAAGCCTCAAATAGGTAAGGATATGTGCTCCGCATCTCCCGCTCGGTCTCCTAGGTAGCCTCCTCCATGGACCGACCTCTCCACTGCACTTTCACTGAAGCTATATCCTTTGATCTCAACTTTTGAGCCTGATGCTCCAAAATAGCCACTAGCTCCACATCATAAGTCAAATCACTGTCTAACTGAACCGTGTTGAAATCCAAAACATGAGAAGGATCGCCAGTATACTTCCGAAGCATAGAAACATAAAACACGGGGTGCACACTCGATAAGCTGGGTGGCAAAGAAAGCTCATAAGACACCTCCGCAATCCTCCGAAGTATACCTCAAAAGGCCAATGAACCGAGGACTCAATTTACAGTTCTTCCCAAATCTCATAACACTTTTCATGGATGAAACCTTCAATAGAACCTTCTCCCTAACCTTGTAGGACACATCACGAACCTTCCTCTCAGCATAACTCCTTTGTCTCGACTGCGGTGTAAGAAACTGCTCCTGAATCACCTTCACCTTGTCCAAAGCATCCTGCACCAAGTCTTTTCCCAATAGCCTAGCCTCACCCGGCTCAAACCAACCAACTAGAGATCCACACCTTCTCCCATACAAAGCCTCATATGGAGCCA
This sequence comes from Nicotiana glauca, assembly GCA_026770625.1. NCBI lineage: Eukaryota > Viridiplantae > Streptophyta > Magnoliopsida > Solanales > Solanaceae > Nicotiana > Nicotiana glauca. The sequence continues at coordinate 163,448 of MU733504.1, forward strand.
TCTGAATACTCAACTGAAAACTGTTGTTATAAGAAAGCTCTGCGAGTGCTAGAAACTAAACCCATAAACCACCGAAATCAATGACACAAGCGTGCAACATGTCCTCCAATATCTGAATAGTGTGCTCAGACTGCCCGTCCGTCTGAGGGTGCAAAACTGTGCTCAACTCGATCTGAGTACCCAACTCTCTCTGCATGGCCCTCCAAAACTGCAAAGTGAACTGATTACCTCTATCCGAAATGATGGAAACTGGAACACCATGCAAGAAAAAAACCTCTCTGATATAGATCTCTGCCAACCGCTCCAAATAATAGGCAGTACACACAGGATGAAGTGCGTGGACTTGGTTAGCCGATCCACAATCACCCAAATAGCATCGAACTTCTTCAAAATCCGTGGGAGCCCAACTACAAAGTCTATGGTGATTTGATCCCACTTTCACTCTGGAATATCCATCTGCTGAAGTAAGCCACCCAGTCTCTGATGCTCATATTTCACCTGCTAACAATTGAGACACCGAGCTACAAATCCCACAATATCCTTCTTTATTCTCCACCACGAATAATGTTTTCTCAGATCCTGATACATCTTTGTGGCACCCGGATGAATGGAATACTGCGAGCTATGGGCCTCATCCAAAATCAACTCCCGAAGCCCATCCACATTGGGCACACATATCCGGCCCTGCATCCTCCACGCCCCATCATCACCAACAGTCACATCTCTGGCATCGTCATGCTAAACTTTGTTCTTAAGGACAACCAAGTGAGGATCATCATACTAGCACTCTTTGATGCGATCAAACAAGGAAGACCGAGAAAACACACAAGAAAAGACCCGACTAGGCTCCGAACTATCCAACCTCACAAACCGATTGGCCAAGGCCTGAACATCTACTGCAAGAGGTCTCTCCCTATCAGGAATAAATGCAAGACTATCCATACTCACCGTCTTCCTACTCAAAGTATCGACCACTACATTGGCCTTCCCCGGATGGTAAGAAATAGTAATATCATAGTCCTTCAGTAGCTCCAACCATCTCCGCTGCCTCAAATTCAGATACTTCTATTTGGACAAGTGCTGGAGGCTACAATCATTAGTAAACACCTAACAAGACATACCATACAAATAATGCTTCCAAATCTTCAACGCGTGAACAATGGCAGCCAACTTTAGATCATGAATGGGGTAGTTCTTCTCATGGGGCTTCAACTGACGAGAAGCATAAGCAATCACTCTACCCCCTTGCATCAACACATATCCAATACCAACTCTCGAAGCATCACAATAAATTGTATATGACCCTGAAGCTGATGGAGAAACTAACACTGGAGCTGCGGTCAAGGGAGTCTAGAGCTTCTGAAAGCTCGCCTCACACTCATCTGACCACCTGAATAGAGAACCCTTTTGAGTCAATTTAGTCAAGGGTGATACAATACATGAAAATCCTTGAACGAACCGATGGTAATAATACGCCAAACGAGGAAAGCTGCGAATCTCTCTAGTTGAGTACGGTCTGGGCCAACTCTGAACCGCCTCTATCCTCTTCGGATCAACCTGAATACCCTCACTGGATATCATATGACCCAAGAAAGCCACTGAACTGAGCCAAAACTCACATTTGGAGAACTTTGCATAAAGCTTCTCCTCCCTCAATCTCTGCAACACAACTCTCAAATGCTCTGCGTGCTCCTCCTGACTACACGAGTATACCAGAATATCATCAATAAAATAATAACGAATGAGTCTAGATAAGACCAGAACACGTTGTTCATCAAATGCTCGAACGCTGCTGGGGCAATCAGCCCAGAAGACATCACAAGGAACTCATAATGACCATATCAGGTCGTGAAAGTTGTCTTAAGAATGTCCGAGTCCCTGATCTTCAACTGGTGATTCCCTGAGCAGAGATCAATCTTGGACAACACCCTCGCTCCCTGAAATTAATCATCAATACGAGGTAAAGGATATTTTCTTTTGATTGTGACCTTGTTCAATTGCCTGTAATCAATGCACATCCTCATATTTCCATCCTTCTTCTTCACAAATAGGACAGGCGTACCTCACAGTGACACACTAGGCCGAATAAACCCCTTATCAAGGAGTTCCTGAAGCTGCTCCTTCAACTCCTTTGAATTCTGTGGTGCCATAGGATATGGAGGAATAGAAATGGCCTGAGTGCCCGACACCAAATCAATACCAAAATCAATATCCCTATCCGGTGGCATGCCCTGGAGGTCTTGTCGAAACACAATGGGAAAACCCCTCACTACTGGAATAGAATCAATGGTAAGAGTCTCTGCACTGACATCCCTCGCAAAGGCTAAGTATGAAAGACAACCTTTACCAACCATCCGTTGGGCCTTCAAGAATAAAATCACTCTACTCGGGACAAAATTAGTCGAACCTCGCCACTCAATCCGTGGCACACCCGGCATGGCCAACGTTATTATCTTCGCATGACAGTCCAGAATAGCACGACATGGGGACAACCAAGCCATGCCTAAAATCACATCAAAATCCACCATACAGAGTAACAGAAGGTCCACTCGGGTCGCCAACCCCCCATTAATCACCATAAATGACCGATATACGCGGTCTACAACAATATTATCCCCTACCAGAGTAGATACACGAACAGATGAAATGAGAGACTCACAGGGTGATCACGCCCAACTATGCCTTATAAAAAGACAATGCGGTCATTGCAAATATAATCCGGTTTACAAGTCCGGAGTCGAATCCTACAGAGAACTAAGGTTTAGCTACAATTGTTCACTATCACCAAGAAGACAAGCTTGAACAATTCCTAACTTATAGATATTAAGATTTTTGTGTTTAAATAATTAACTAACAAATTAAAATAGTAAATTAACAACTAAATATACTAAGGGTTAGAGACAAGATTAAGGAGGTCTAGAGTTATGATTTCCCCAATTGTCAGAATCTTTCCCACTATGTCTTCTATAATTTCGCCTAAGTATTCTCTACCAATCATGAGCACTGTTATTATCGTAAATCTCTCCCGAGTAATTACGGCAATTTACTAGATGCACTCTCCCGAGCTACGCTAGCTGGATTTTAACACAGCTCACTTCAGATTGTACCCAAGGCTTCGTTATCCCTAATCCCGCCTTTAAACCCTCGGTTATTGATCCCTCATATACTCTGGGAGTGGTGTTGTTCAACAATTACCTAAATATGCACTCTCTCCCGAGTTATGCATACTAAATAGGCACAGCTAATTGAGAGCTCTTCAATCAACCAGAATATCAACGTAGCTGAACAAATAGAGAAAAGTTATGGCTCAATTATATAAAAACATAACAAGAATTTATCCTACAAAAGGTTCTATCAAAACTCTAGATAACAAATTAGCTATTCATAATAGTATGTAAAACTACAATACTAAAATCATAACCAACAATGAAAAATAGGAAGAGGAAGGAAAAACTCGTAGAAGAATTCTTCGCCTTGTTCCCAATGTGTTCTTTCCTCCAAGGGTGTTGTCTAACCCTAAAGTAGTGTCTCTTGCCTCCTTAGGTCTAATTTTTTGTCCAAAAATATGTCCCCCCCATTGTTCTTGGACGGCCTCCTTTGTTTTATATAGGGTTTAGGGCTTAAAATCTCATGTTTTGCACATAAGTCCCTGAAATTTTTGCCTCCTGCTGTGGTTTTGCCGCGTCGCAGTGGAACCGCGGCCAAACATGCCCTTTGATTCTTCAGTTGTCCGCGACCATCTTCTACCGCGGTTCTGCTGCTGTCGCGGTGGAACCGCAGTTTTTCATCCTGTTCTGTTTGGAATTTGGATAAATGTAAAACACAAAAGTTGTAGCCCTTTGAGTTAGCTTTCCAACCATATATTTTGGAGCTAAAATGGAGTTCTGAGAAAAAAGTTATGTCTAGTTTACTATATAGTGCGCAATATGCCTTCTCGAGTCTTCGTTCGTATTTAATTATCAAATTTGACCCCCAAACAGGATCCCGGCTTAATTCCTTGAACTTTTACTCAAAATATAAAGCTCCAAATCACTTAAATGTATTCCATAAAATCTATATAGCTCGGAATCACACCTACAAGGCATAAAACACACCGTTGGTGCAAAACACTAGCGATTAAAGTGCAAACTCAACTAAAGTGCAGTAAATTAGAGCGTAATAAACGATTAAAATACGTTATTATAGCCTGTCATCATGGGGTATATCCAAATAATGAGAAAAATATACATATAGGAATAAGTGGAGCCAAGATCAAATAACACAGTGGAATCTCTGTGGAAAACTGAGACAGTACCTATAATCACAACATCTGAAAGAATAGCATCGGATCTCACTGGAAGTGCATAGAAACGGGCCTGACCACCACCTGATTAATCTCCCCCTCTAGGCCACCCCTAGCTGATTGTTCTCTGCCCCTAGCTGGCTGGGCGAGTGGTGAAGTAACTGGTGCTGAAGTCGGGCATTGACTTCTCTACTGAGATGAACCCCCAAGACAATGAGGACACGACCTCCACATATGCCCCAAATCTCCACACTCATAACAACTCCCTAGTACTAGAGACGGGGACTAAAGGTAATCTGTAGCACCGGGATGACTAGCTGAAGAACCAAGCATAGAAGAGCCTTGAACTGATGAAGCATTGCACGAACTCTAGGCTGGAAGGGCAATGAGTGAGGAATAACCCTACTGAGAACTGTGACAGCCACGGTCTGATGATGCCCCATGATAACATGGGCGAGCTGACTGACCATGCCTGAATGGGCGGCCTCTACCGTGCTAAAACTGGCCCCATGATGAGTACCGCTAAATCCACCCTATCCATGAGGCCCCTTAGCCTCCCAGTCAAACCTCTCCTAACCACGAACCATCTCAATTTGTCGAGCTATGTCAGCAACCTCATCAAAGGTAGCACTAGATACTCTCTCTATGGTCATAAACAACCGAAGCTGATAACCGAGGCCATCTATAAACCTCCTGATCTCTCGATCTGTGGGAACCAACCAGACCGTATGACGAGCCAACTCAGAGAACCGCATCTCATACTATAAAACATATCTATCACCCTAATAAAGTTGCTCGAGCTGCCTGTACGACTCCTCTCGGCGAGACTTAGGTACAAACTTCTCCAGGAAGAGAATAGAGAATTGCTTCCAAGAAAGGGGCACTACATCAGCCGGCCTACGCCTCTCGTAAGCCTCCCACCATCTAAGTGCAGGCCCTAAAAACTGGAAAGTAGTGAACGAGACCCCACTGGTCTCCAAAATACCTGCGGTCCAAAGCATCCTCTGACACTCTTCCGAGAAACCCTGGGCATTATCGTGCTCACCATCCGCGACCTTTAGTGGCCCCAACTGGTGGTATTGGTGGTCGTCCATCCTGACCGGTAGCGCGTGTCCTCACCATCCGTGAGAGAATAGAATAACAGAAGTTTAGTACTAGAATCAACATATTCGCACGACATGAATTCAAGAATATGAAGTTTTCCTAAAGGTTTTGCAGCATCCCGAGGATAAATACAGATGTCTTCGTACCGATCCATGAGAATCTACTAAACCTGCTCGTGACTCGTGAGACCTATGTAACCTAGGCTCTGATACCAACTTATCATGATCCTAAAACGAACCCGGTCGCGATGGCGCCTATCGTGAAACTAGGCCAGCTGACACAAACCCCAAAATTAACCAGACATTTATAATTAGTCATTTTAAGTGATTAATTAGCTAAAATCCCATAATATAAGTTAAAATAAATAGTGCAGAAACATAACATAGCCCGACATCGAGGTGTCACCAGTCATGCGCAACTACAACTCTTCTCGGAATAAGAAAGGGCAACACAGTTTGAAAGCAAATGCTAATACAAGGCTGAATAAGATAGGAATGAGAAGCGATGTGCTGCGAAGCAGCTACCTAGTCAACTTCGGAGGCATGGTGGAAGGCTGATCAGCACTCGTTATCATGACCCGAGACTTCTAGATCTGCACACAAGGTGCAGGGAGTAATGTAAGTATGCCAACTCAGTAAGTAATAGAGGTAAAGGCAGCTGAGCAGTAAGAAATCACGTAAACTACGTCATAACACTACAACAAAACTGTATAAGTCCAGAATAATGCACTAAAGCAATAAAAATCGTAATGGAAAAACAACTCAGTTCGGTAAAACCCTTTAAAACATCTTTGAATAGTTTCAAATGAGTGATGAAAACAATGAGTAAAAGGATAGAAATGTAAACAGCCGCTCCAGGCAAAACATGTACCACAACCGCCCCACAGGCAAGATATCAACAGAACGAGCCCCTCGAGCTACCTCAGAATCACACATAATCAGCCTCTCGGGTAATAACATGAAACAAAAATAGCCCCTCGGGAAAATCACATCACATATAAGGGGTACCCGCGATCATTGGGGTTGTACAAACTACGGAGGGGCTCCTACAGCCCAAGCGCTAACATAAGCCATCCCGTGGCATAAAAAATTAGGCCCTCGGCCTCTTATATATCATATCTCACAAATCAGTACAACCTGTTGTGGCATTCAGCCAGATCCCATGATATCCTCACAATACAGGCCCTCAGCCTCACTCAATCGGAACTCACTCAGGCCCCTCGGGCTAACAATAAGACAGATACTCGACTCAAAATATAATTTCTAAAATCAAAGGAGTAAATAAAATCCGAGTTATGAAATCAGTGAAGTCATAGCATAACTGAGTGTAATTACTATCCAAAAACAATAGTAAAAAGCCCCTAAGGGTCCAAAAAGTCGGCACAAGGCCCAAACACAACATTTAGCCCCAAACATTGTAATATTTTCCAAACACAATAATATCAAATAGTTTTCAATCAAATACGTGACTTAATAGTCATACAGGAAGGACCAAGTAACAATGTCTAGCGGTGCACGACCCCACACTCATGATCTAGCATGTGCGTATCTCAAAATAGCACAACAATGTGAAATCTGAGGTTTCTTACCCTCAGGATAACATTTACAATCATTACTTACCTCAATCCGTTCCAAACTCTAGCCTGTGATGACTTTACTCGCCCCAAATCTATCCAAAATCAAAATCACAACATCAAAATAGTCTAAAGGAACAAAGCCCACGCAAAAATAACCAAATTTACTCAAAAATCCCGAAATTGGCCAAACCTGACCCCCGAGCCCACATCTCGGATTTCGATAAATATCATAAAACTAGAATTCTTACACTCTCACAAGTTCATACATATCAAATGCATCAAAATCCGACCACAAATGACCCCTCAACTCCTTAATTCAAAGTCTCCAATTTTCAAGCCCTAATACCCCAATTTTAACCACTAATTTCCATAGCTTCATGTCTAATAGGTAAAATATCACAATAGAAACGAGTTTTAATTCCAAGAATCTTACCTCCATGAAGTTCTCTTGAATTCCTTCTTCAAAATCTCCCAAAAAGCTTCAATCCTCGATAAAAATTGGTGGAAAACAACCAAAATTTCGCGAAGGGGGAACTTATATACTTTCTGGCCAGGGGATTTCGCACCTGCGGCTCTTTTGCCGCTTCTACCGTCTAACCAACCGCATATGCAGTTTTCACTTAGAGTCCTGGGACCGCACCTGCGACTCACTTACCGCACCTGCGACTCACTTACCGCACCTGCGACTCACTTACCGCACCTGCAATCTCGCAGGTGCATTCAACCTTCCGCATGTGCGACTTCTGGTCCTCTAGCTCATGGTCCGGCTACTCTAACGCTTCGGTTTTCTCACACCTACGTTCCCCAATCCACATGTGCGGTTATGACAAGAACTTAGTAGCTTCAGCTGCAAATTCTAACTTCCAACTTCCCGATAACCATCCGAAATCACCCCGAGGCCCCCGGGACCTCAACCAAAACTACGAATAAGTCATATACCACTATTCAAACTTATACCAATCTTCAAAACACTTAAAACAATATCAAATCATCAAAACACCCTCGGATTCAAGCATAAGGTTTCCAAAACTTTCGTATTCTACTTTTGACAAAAAAGTCTATCAAACCTCGTCCGAATGACCTGAAATTTTGTACACACGTCCCAAATGACGCAAAGAACCTACTCCAATTTTCAGAATTCTATTCTGACCTCTATATAAAAATCTCCACTACCAGTCGAAAAATTCCAAAATTCCAATTTTGCCGATTCAAGCCTAAATCTACCACGGACCTCCAAAATACATTTCGATCATGCTCCTAAGTCTCAAATCACCTCACGAAGCTATCCAAATCACAAAAACTAATTCCGAGATCGTTTTCACACAAGTCGACTTTCGATTGACTTTTCCAACCAAAAGGCTAACTTAAGAGACTTAAGCGTCTGATAACACTTCAAAACTACTCCAAACATGAACCAACCAATATGATACGATGAAATGAAACTGAACAACACATAAAGAAGTAGAAATAGGGAGAAATAGAGCGGTAACTCATGAAACGACCAACCGGATCACTACAGAAAAACTCTGAACTAGAAGAACTACCACTAGATAATTCCATAAGAAAATATTTAACTTTAATTTTCACCTATAACTTCCATAAATTTTTCAAGCAGGTTGTTGCAGATTTGTATACTCAGGTTTTAAAATCTTAACTGTGGCTAGTAGTGAACAATTTTCTCTTAATGTTAGAACTGAAGTTAACGGTGTAACTAAGTTGAATTGGTATAGCGCCAAATTCAACCATCTACTCCATTAGTAAAGGAATAAGATGAAATATCTTATTCATATCCCTTAGACTGAACATGATTATCAAAATCAACATTTAAACTCAAATAAAGTATTAAGGCATTAGTGGTCAGTCGAAAATAATATTTACTGTATGATTCTTTTTTCTCAATCTACTGTTTTATTCTATGATTTTGTTCATGCTAATGCTCTTTTAACTTGTCTGTTGGCTCTATTCAATTGACTATGTCAAGCATACTGCCCATTATTTCTGTAAAATAGTTCATACAGATCAAAAAGCGATTAATAATTGAATGATACTCAATCAACTGCATATAATATGGCATATGTTAGGGATATATAAAACTAACCTAGTGAATTAAAAATATGCCGAGGAGAAAAACAAATGAATCTTCATAAAACTCATAACTGGCATATATAGGTCGACTTCCCACCAATGTTAGTTTCTGCAATATTCTGAACCAACCCATGACATGGAAGACCAAAGAGGCTGATCACAAATCACAAAAGACATAAAAAAAAATAGAGCCAACCTCACTGCAATAAATGAAGAGCACACACTAGTTAACATGTATTAGGGATGAAATTACTGTAGGCATTAAGTTAAATCTCTATCATGCGACTCATATTCTTTCACAAAAACCAAACACGATATTTCGTTCTCTTTCTTATATAATTTATCTAGTTTTCTGAAAGCAAAAAAGCAGAGGAACAACGAATTAAATATTGCATTACAAAATAAAGAAGTACTCTCTTAGAGTATCTAGTCAATCCTACTTATGTACTTCTCATAGAAAATTGGACAAAAAAAAATGGTGCGAAAGACTGATAAAATTCTCACTAAAGCAATGTGGTCTTGCAAATTAGGCAAGAACTTAAAAGAGTGCACTATCAGACGCTAAAAAATTATTGATATCATTCAAACATGGAAAATCATTAATCATCCAGATAAAGATAAATCCAAGAAATACAGTTAACATAATACAAGTACACCATGCCTAAAGTGTTATGCTCATAAATAAAAGATGTCAAATAACTCCAAACAAAAAACAAGACAAGGTAAATTGCACAAGTTTAACCTTGAATAGTTCAGGAGCTCTGCAAAAATTATTGTCCAAAATTAAATATTTTGAAAAAAATAACTCCTTCATACCTGCAAAAGATTTTTAGTTGCAAATCTAAGGCAAATAGATTTTAGTTCGGCGCATGGAACGCCCAACAATCACAAGAGTTCTGGATACAGAGTTCATAGAGAATTAAAATTAGATTACAGGAATTTGAGGAAATCAGCACATGCTTCCACAATATCTCAACAAATACTTGCAAGTGATGGATCAAGTGAATATAAAAGAATATTCTAGCAAGCCAAAAATCAACCATGAATCATCAGTCTTCCGCCACTACAACATTATGCATCTATAGCTATGAAATCTTAGTTACGAATTTAAAATTTATAGCTAATACCTAACAATAGCCACAAAAGTAAGAATTCTATGGCTATTTACAATATTATAAAATTTCTTAGCTATGCAAATTAAGTTGGTAAAGCTAATACCTCATATTAGCTATAATGGATAACAATTGTAGCAGTAACTACTTAAATAGCTACAAATTCATTGCTACAAATAAATTTTTGTAGCTAATGATAAGTTTTTGCCACACACCAATATTTATTGTAGCAATAAATTATTTAAAATAAAATATTGTAGCTAAATGAACATTTTTGCTTCAAGTTCTAAAACATTGTGTCAGTAGTTAGATGATATAGCCATAGATTTATTGTTATAACGAAATTCCGTAGCTAATCATTAGTTTTTTGCCACGAGTTGAAATTTACTATAGCTATAGTAACTTTTTAGTTGCAATAAAATATTGTAGCTAAATGAATATTTTTTGCTTCAAGTTGTAAAAAGTTGTGGCAATATAGGTTAAATTAGCCACGAATTTCTTATTATAATAGAAATTATTAATATTTATTTGCCATGAGTTGAAACTCAATAAAATAATAGTAAATTTTTCGTCACAATAAATTATTTAAATCAAAATATTACTAAATAAATAATTTTGCTTCAAGTTCTAAAAAGCCATAGCAATAGTTGGCTTAATAGCTACGGTTATTGTCACTATAAAATGATATAACAACTGAGTTATTTTTATGATAAATTTTATTAGTTTTTGTCACAAGGTAGATTTGTCGTAACAATAGCAATCTTTTACTGCTTGTTTGGATGGTTGTTACTAGGGGTGTACATGGACCGGGTTGGTTCGGTTTTTACCAAAACCAAACCAAACCAACTATATCAGTTTGGATTGGTTTGGTTTTGTTGGATTTTTCAGGTTTTTATTACATGAATATTATTTCAACTTACTTTGTTAAAATATGTTTATTAAATATGAAAAAAATTGACAAACATATGATCTATCAAAATATTCTAATGGGAGAATTTTTTTAGTAACGCATGATAGTTATTTTCTTAGTCCTCTAACAATAATGTTTTTTTAATTTAAGCTTTCAGGGTTAAACATGAGAGGATCCCAAATATTTCTACATTTTCTAAAAAAATCACTATAAACTCTTAAAAATATAAATAAAATTTATATATTTATATGTCGGTTTGGTTCGGGTGTTTTCACTCAATACCAAACCAAGTCAAACCAAACCTAGTCGGCTTTTTAATCGGTTTGGTTTGGTTTTTCGGTTTGGTGTGATTTTTCGGTTCGGTTTGAACGCCCCTAGTTGTTACCTATTGTCTCGTATCGTATCGTATTGTTATTTTAAATACAATGTTTGTTTTGATTGTTACTTAAATTTATTGTATCATATTGTTAAATTTGTTGGTACGTAATAATGAAATGTGCTACTTCATGTAACGACCGATTTGATGTGGTCTCGTCGTTTCCTTATTTTTTCCTCTCCATCTCAACCTTTATTATTATTAAATAATTTTATTTTATCATTTACTCTACCTTTTTATATACCATATCACAATTTTTTTAATAATATTGCAAGTTTATTCATTATATTACTAGTGCGTGATATCATGAAACGACGGCAAAAGGATACAATCCATCCAAATACTGTATTCATTAAATGATACAGTACAGTACAATACAATACAATACGATACATTATGAAATGATTTGTAACAACCATCCAAACAAGCTGTTAGCCACATTAAATATTTGAAACAAAATTTTGTAGTCAAATAAATATTTATCTTCTTATTTTTAAGAAAATAAAAATATTTAGGTAACAGTAACAACTATTTTTCATGAAAATTTAATAGCCACGAATTTAAAGTAACGATAAAATTTATGAGTTAACTATATGTAAATTATAATGTACAAAATTTTATTGGTGAATATTTTTATTTAATTG
>MU733504.1:176098-220185 GCA_026770625.1 Nicotiana glauca
TAACAATATCTTATCAGACTAAAAAAGTTGTAAAGAATATAATATATTATAGAATATCTTTATTTCATGCAAGTTAATTTTTTATTTTTACTTAGTGTAAATTATATGTTTCATCTTTTGCATTTTTCATAGATAATTTCTTACTTACTTGTATTTGTTAATAATTAAATTTCTTTCATTTATGAAATTTGTATTAGGTAATAACTAAAAGGAAACAAATATATATTAGCACAAAGAAAAGGAACGCAAAAGGCCAATTGGCCAAACAAAATTTACAAAACCTAATAATTCATTATAACAACACCCTTCCCCCTTCCCCTTTCCCAGTCGCCACCTCCTTCTCCCTTTGCCCAATTCTTTCTTCAACAACCCTTTTATTTTCTCATGAACATATCAAACCAACGGAATACCGGCTAGATAGCCACACGCCTATCTTTTCAGGTATGTTTATGTATTTATATCTTAGGATTTCTCAATCCCCATTCACCTATTTGATTTGACTTTTGAAATCTATATTCTAATAATTTGATAGACATTGTATCGTATTTTGATAGGTATCAAATGGAACCTTGAAGATTATAATGTAATGTTCGAGCCACAGTCCATAGAAAATATATTAGAAAAATGAGATGAAAATTCTTTCAAAAGTTTTTGAAAAAGTATACAGGTTTGTTTTCTTATCTTGTTGCTTTGCGTTTTCCATTCTTGTTAAATGCTAAAAAAAATTGTAAATGCATTATCTAGACATAATTTTCTCTTTTTGAATATTTTATTATCATTTTACATTGCAAATTTGCATCTTTGTATTAATTTGCTCATTCTTGTGTACTGATTATTGTTTCTTTTGAATTTACAGGGTTCGTTTAAATCTATTGAATGCAAGAAGATCAAGAATTCAACCTTGATGCAAAAGAGTGAAACTACTTGATTTTTGATTGTAGAAGATCATCTGTTGGCTACATCTTTACTTTGAACTTAGCTTTATTTTGATGTGAAACTTTTTAGAGAATTTATAGGTTATAGTTAAATAACATATTGTACTTTAGATAGACAATTGTATATTTTAAAATTAATTTTTGAAACTATTTAGATGTCAATTTGTATAATAAAGTGATACGTAAAATGTATTACTGTGAGTTTCTATGGTTTGATCAAAAGATGTATGGATATGGAATATTTGAAAATTTTATAAATACTTGGTGTGGTAAAAAAAGGAAAATAGCAAAGTTGGGACAGAAATTTTTATTATCTCTAATAAATTAATTTTTAATAAATAAAAATAAAATGTAATAAAAATCTAGTCACGAAATAAAACATAATAAAAAAATCTAATCATGGATATTTTGACGATTTATAGCTATGAAATTAGGGGTTGGTGGCTAAATATAAATACTATCATACAAATCTAATATTTGAGCGTAGCTACGTTTTTTAATTTTGTGGCTAAATAAATAACATCTTTTGCCACATTATATCCCTTTATGGCTAAAGTATAGAAGATAGCTATAAAATTGATTTATCGTGGCAAAAAAATAAACTTATTAGCTATAAATATATATTCTTCGTGGCAAAATATTTTATTAATATAGCCACAACACAAAACTTCTCGTAGCAATATGTATTAAGCCTCAGCCACGAAATGTTAAAGTTTGTCGCTAACTTTTAGTTACGCTACTTCCAGCTACGGATGCTACGAAAAATCTTTTTGTAGCTAAAGTATTTAGCCACAGAAATTTTCATGTTCAGCTACCACGTACTTCGTAGCCGTAGATGCGTAACGTTGTAGTGCGCATTCTCACTATAGAGATTGAAATCATATCTCTAGAAACTAATAATAAGAGAAACATAAAGCTATACCTGTCAAATGGGCAATAACCAATAGTCTCCTACTTATTATACATATTTCTTATCTTGTAGTTTGAAGCTTTTTGGGTTGTTCAATATTATTACCAAATCTACAAAAGAAATCCTATTTAAAATGCTCTTCTTACTGCTTATCTGGTCTCAACCTCTTAGAATATGCAAGGGATGCGATCCTTAATATTTCACTGTTGGCGGAAGCCAATGTCCAGGGGTCTCGGGGACAGGATTCTTCCCCAACTAACGAAGATATCTTGGCAGGAGATATACTTGTATTTCTTTATTTTTTATCGAGATTGACTTGGTCTTCAGTTAATGTTAATAAAGGACCAAAGTGCACTGAAAGAACCTACCGATTCTTGCCAGTCATAACAACCAGAACAGGTTAGTCGGCATTACTGCAGTTGTATGTACTTGCATTTTTGCTATCGGTCGGGGCGGGGATAAGCTTGCTTCTTCACTATACCTGGAAATAAGCAATCATAGAAAAGTTTTTTCATGCCTCGACTCTCCCTTGGTTCGTTCGGAAATCATGGTAGTCTTTTCATAGAGATTATTGGGAACAGAAATGTGCCTGGGTTTAAGAACAACAACAAAACTGCCTTCTGTTTATTGCCGTGGATTGTATAAGTATGGATTGTTTTATGCTTGGAAAGTCCCTAATGCCAAACAAAAAGGACTAGTGCTATAACGACTCTCGACCGTTCAGACTGGGAAGAAGAGAAAGGGGCAGCATCTATTGAGAGTGAATTTCAAGTGTTTAGATAATTCAAGCATAAGCAGTAGTTATACCATGGTCCGCTAGAAAAAATGCAACACGATAGAAGAGAGGGGTGAAAGCAAGATTGAATGCTCTAAGCTGGACCGCTCGTTGGGCCTGATAGGTGGTGGTCTCTTACCCGCTTCATGATTTTGTGACATACCAAATAAGGAATTGTTAGACGACATTAGGTACATTGTAGAAGGGAAAAAAAGCAAAATTTTCATTAAAAATATAATACATACTATCTTTTTTTTTTTAATAAATAGCATAGTATTCCAAACCTCACTCCACTAAAATAATCAAAGGCACTATGATAATGCTAAATAATTCATCTCAATCACATAATATATAACTATATATACACTAGATTGACACTTGTATTATGGAAATTACCAAAGAAATTGAACATAATCTAAAGCATACAAAAATAAGCACAGAATATTAACTAAAATAAAGAAATAGCGAAAAATAGGAAAAAATAAATTAGGCAAAAAACAAACAAAAATAAAATTAAACCTAGGGCTCAATAATGATGTTGGTAATGGCGAAAACTGATGAGGGGCAAGATTGAGTCAGAAAGAGAGCATCAACTACCAAGAAAAATCAAAACATAGGGATAATATATATATATATATATATATATATATATATAGTGAGAGAGAGAGATAGATAAGTCAGATTACCAGGTGATGGTTGTCGGTTGTGTCATGGTTGGATATATTTTAAATTGGCAAATAGTTCAATTTGGGTGTCTGTTCTATGTTTACAAGGAAGGAATGAAGAAAGGTAAGGAACTAAGAGAAAATTGCTTTCAATAATTAGTACTAACTTTTATAGAGGCCATTCTCTTCAATTGCCAGTGAAAGGTCCTAATTCCCAGCTAATATCAAATCGTCGCTAACATTTGAGTTCAAAGAATAAATTAGCGGAAAATAGTTTATTGCTGCTAAACAATGGCCACTAAAAGCATTTTTTCTTGTAGCACAATGTGAAAATGGCTAGTGTTGTAGTCGCCTTCCTGTAACTGTTTTATTTGTGATTTTTTCCTTAATATGCTTTCCTGTACTCCAAACCATTTAATGTACTCCGCATGGGCTTTATTTAATTCCTCCATGTTTTATTCAGTGTTCACATGAAGGCCGAGTTCTTCAAGTTGTTGCATTTGCGCTTCCCAATTGTTGAACTGGTCGTAGATGTCTCCTAAGCTTTCCCTATACCATTATTCAAGCCTTTTACTTAGGGCCTGTAGTTTGCATTTCAATCTCCACATAGCATTACCTGTAACCTGTGTACTCCAATTGTTCTAGATGACCTCTAAAAATCTGGTTGTTGCACCCAATGATTAAGGAACCTAAGATACTTAATCACTTCCCGATGCTCACTGTGACATTTCATAAGGAGAGGTCAATGATCCGACCCAGTCCTTACTAAATGCCGAACATAATAGTTGTGAAACTTTTCCTTGCATACATCATTAACTAGAATTCTATCTACCCTTTCCAAATTCTTTTGCTGGGTCTTCAATTGTTGCACCAAGTATACCTAGGTCCAACATAGCCTAAGGTCACAAGGCCACATAGCTCAATAGTAGTAGTGAAATTAAAGCTTCTATGAGCTCGATGAGGTCTGCCCCCTAGCTTCTGTCTAAGTCCATGATTACATTAAAATCTCCTCCAATGCACCATGGGCCAGCAATGTCATTACTAACGTCTTCATTATTGGCCCAAAGATCCTTTTGTCTCTCTGGTAGTTGTCGTGCCCCCTTTTTCCCTCCGCGGAGAGGAGTCTGGGTTTCGACATTCATAGAGGTATAATGACTCATTTTCTTTTAGGAATTGGGTATTGTATTTTTGAAGAGTTGTCACCTAATAATTTTTAAGGTGCGTTAGAGCACATACAGGGTTTATCTGCAACTATACTTGATAACAGAGATAGGGTAAGGGCTTGAAATTATCCTAAAGGGAAGGTGTTAGGCACCCCTGAGGATCTACTAGTGTGGTTCCCGGCTAGACAGTTTTTGTGAATTTGTGCAATTAGCAAGTAGATAAGAAAGGATCACATAGCAGGGAATTTAGGTTAAAATACACAAGCGTTTGAAAAATGATTAGTAAAAGCAAGGTTTTGAAAAAAATTATAATCTAAACATGCTTATGAATGTAAAGGGGGTCCTAGGTTAGTTGGTAATATGGATCACATCAGTACAATTTCAAGTAATCACTCTTTAGAAAAGGGGCTACGCGTGGCATTAATGCACCGGTCGTCATATCCATATCTTACCTTTCACGCCCCGTGAAGGTAAGTAAAGTGAGGGTTGGTCTCGACCCTTATTGCATGCTATTGCACATCCCTTCCTATCTATCTCAGAGGAATTTAGGACTTCTATCCTATAAGAAGGAGGTTCTAGGCAGACCCTCAGGTTCAAAAGCAAAATACTTAGGCGAGATACAAAACAAGTAGGACTGTATTTTAAGGGGAAAACACAGAAACAAGTAGAAAGCTCAGGTATACCTCCACAAATAGTGCACATAGATAGCATGACTCATACACAATTAAGGTCTGAATTTAAAATCTTAAAGCAAGGGGTTTGAGTGATAACATCAAAACTAGATTTATCACATGACTCAGAAAAGAAGTCCGAATCAGGTTTTGCCTACTGATTTTAACAGTTGATAATTAAACAAATGCAATTCCAGTTTTATTAAAGTTATTACCTAAGGCTTGCCTAGGCGTAAAGTGATATGAAATAGTACCCCAAGTTGTTAAGAATAGTTTGAAGATTATTCATTACCTAAAACATGTTGTTCTAGTTCCAGAGAAGGTCACCAATTTTATTCAGAAGCATCACAATGTGAAAATTAATACTTTAGTACCTTTTCATGAATCAGTAATCAACTAGGCATTTTGAAAGGAATGCAAATAGGATTGTAGGACATGATATCTAATATGCATATGCAAATGGTAGAATCCCTAAGGCATGATTTCTAAGTGTACATAATAGTTGCAGGATCTTTGAAATAACGGCTTTTATACCAGTGTTGTTATTGCCCTAAGAGCATGATTTCTAAGTGATAGATATAAAGCATGGACTAATGAATGAAGTGCTAAAGCAAGAGACAAAGTCCTAAGAGCATGATTTCTAATGCATAATGAATCCTAAACATGGTTTTTATTGCATAATTAGGAATATAAACTTAATAACATGCTTCCTATCCTTTAACAACTATAGCATGCATATTTTCCCATCCCTTTTTCACTAGCGATCCCAATATTTGTTTATAAATTATTACAGACCATGTGATAGAATTACATAAGAACTGAAAAATAAGAAATTACAACAATATGAAGCCTGATTATGACTTCCTCTATGAGTTATGTAATAAACCGCCTCAAATATTAATATTGTTCCATAGCTTTCCCTCATACCTAGGTGTGTCAGATTTCCCTGAAGACCTCAAGGGATTCCGGGTAGTGCTCACACCCAGATTGCATAACCAAGAGTAGGTGCAGTGTGGAAGGGCCAACCCTTATGTATCCAAGTTCAGAGGGAGCTCAAGGGTCCCAAAGCAAGGCTCACACAAGAGGGGGAGAACCTAATGATCTAAGAGCACATGTGAGAGTGCTTAAAATAGTTTTTTTTTTTAAAAATAACATGTTTAAAATAAGTTGTAGAACAACAGAAGAGTTTTGAATGGGAGCAAGGGATATGAGCAACAAAACCATAGAACGACTTCAGAGAGGAGTACATGTTTCAGCAGTTACAAACAGGGGAGTAGGGGTTAGGGACATAGAGGACCCAAAACAGAGACACATAATTAGTCATGATTCAAGTACATTAGAAGACATGCTAGTTGAGGGACACAAGTAGGAACAAGTAAACATACTGATTACATTTGAAGCAAAAAGGGCAGAATTTTAAACATACTGAGTAAAGCAGTAAACAAAAAGTGCAATAGCATGAGCCATTAAGTCAGTGCAGAAAGAGATAGTGATTGACAATAAGGGAACACATAGGTTTGAGTTTCAGAATTAAACTACGGACATACCAGTTTAAGAAGCAAAGTGCGGGAAAAGAAAAGTAAAGCAATTAGAATTCTACAATCTAGCGTTGGTTTTCAGCTGGCTAGACAAAGTAGTAGCACAAGTAGAAGAGAAAGAAAGAGAGTTTGAATGTGTAAGAGTGTATTCTGAACTTGATTGTTCGTGTGTTTAGAGAAGAGAGGATAGGGTATTTATAACTTTGAAAACGAGTAAAGCTTGAACACAAATATGGAAATAATCACAATCAGAATCCCATTAATACAAGTACTTCCCTTTAATCAAGGAATTGCTACTTAACAGATACTAACAAGGATAATTAAGGAAAGAAAATCAATTTGAGGAGGATGGATTTCTGACCATATAAGGGATAGTAAGAATAGAGAGTATACAATTGAGTCTAAGTACATAATATACTTAATTTGGGGAAAGGATTCAGCAGGGGTGAAGCATCACGACAAATAAAGGAAGGGAATCACTCAGTTTAAACGAACGAGTAAAATTAGGGGTTTATAAGAAAACCTTGTAATCAAACCATAACTTAAGGAAGTCAAGATCAATTCAAGAAGGAGTCATGATTCTGCACTTCACCATATAAATAGAAAGAATGAACAGGCATATCAGACATGTAGGGTCAAACATATTGACAAAAAGAAGCAACTAGATGAACACAAACATACAGAAGTGACGTGAGTAGACTAGGGGCTACTCGAGGTGTGGTAATCAACAAACTCAAGTAGTCATGGCTAACACATAGAACCAAAATGAAGAAACCAGTCTAACACATAGTAACAGGTAAAGGAGATCAGGCCAACACACAAAAACGAGTGAAGAGTGTATTTATAAACTCGCAGTAACAAGTGAGGAAAATATTAGGAAATTAGGGCTTTAAGAAAGTTATGTTGAAAAGCGGTGAGCACTCAGAATCGTTCAAGATAGAAAAAAGATCTAACCATAAAGAACCCAACCAAAACATGCATATAAACAAAATAACAAGTACAACTCTAGGACCCCAGATAAAACCAAAGATACTTAGGGTTTTAACACAATGAACCAGGTTGAATAAAAATGTAAACAAATCGTTTAAACATAGTAGGATCATAAAACAACAGAGAAAATCGGAGAAGAGATCTTTTAAAAGAGGTTAAAAGAACCCTGATCGTTGAAGACGAAGAGTTGTTTTGAAAAAATGAGAAACCATTGAGAACAAAACCAAGAGGTTCATAAGATACACAGATCTAAGATAGATCTGAAAGAAAAATCAGGAAGTCTTTAAAGCTAGGGTTTCGAAGAACCCAGAAAAAGTGAGAAAACTTCAAAAAGTTACCGATCTAGCCGGAAAAGACATGGATCTGACTCGAACGACCATGGATGGCCAGAAAAGGACCATGGATAGAAGTTGAGCAAGGACTGGACTAGATCTTATCAAGATCTTTCCTTGAAATTACAAAAGGGGGCCACCAGGAGACGTAGGAGACGAGTAAACGTCTCAAACAGCCATAGGAGTCCATGGATTGGGTGAGGATCGTAGGGGATTAGGGTTAGTTTGGTGGCAGCGGCTAGGGATTGAGTGAGGTTGCAGAGAAAATTGGAGGGGAAGGGATTCAAGGGCGGCGGGTTTGTAACAAATGAATTAGGTTAGGGGTCGTTTTGGATTAAAAATGGTAAGAGGCAACGTGGGAAGATCAACGGTCGAGATTAGAGAGGGTAGGTGGGGGTCCAGGTTCAGGTAGGATTTAATTGGATTAGGGTTGGGTTTTAATTAAAAATTAGGATGGGAAATTGGGGTTTGATTTAGGCTACAATTGAAATACAAATGGGTTGTTATTTAAATAGCTAGTTTTCCCTTTTAATTAGTTTCTGAAAGATAAATTTAAAGTATTAAAGTGATTTATAGTACATAATTAACAATTTTAAAATATAGGATCCAATTTTATGCGTATAAAATATAATTAAACCTTAAAATAACTAATATTGCAATTATGTGCAATTTAGCTTTAAAAATACTAAATATAATTGTAAAAATATGCAAAAGTTATATTAGCCATATTTTGGCATAAATATAAAAATCTGATGGAATAATCCTCAAAATAATAATCTTGAAAATAATTCTTGGGGATTTTATGGGTAAAAAGGGGAAAATAAATCAATTTAAACCTTTAAATAATTATGGAAAAAATAATAAAATACTTGAACATGCTTACATATGCATATATATGCTATTTTAAAGGTATTTTGCATATTGAAAATATATGGGGGAAAATTGGGTATCAACAGCTGCCCCTCTTTACCCGGGAAGGATGAAAGAGTTTTCAGGTAAAGAAACGATAGCCAATTTTGATCGAACGAAATGGTTTGGGAAGATTTAGGCTGCACCTTGACTTTTGAGCTGCCTACATATACCTGGTTTTACAGGAATCAAGCCATATGTAGTTCAGGATTCACCGGCGAAGTAAACCGATGAGGCGATTTCGAGAACGGACGCAACATCTAGGGTTGGGTGAGTGGACGATTTACGGGAATGGTTAGGTTTGATATGGCTGCAGGCACTGGAGCGGAATCGCTCCTGCTGGGATGGCTGTTGCTCGCCGGATTACCTGTAAATAAGCAATATACTATGTGTAAATTTAAACATGATGCAAATTCCCATTGGACCATGAATGCTGTCTTTGGACGGTTAGGAATGACGTCCTCAGATCATGATGTCCTGGGCCATGAAGTGTACGATAAGGGATACACAAGCCATGAAATGATGTTCTCGGGCTATGAGGATGGTGCTTCCGAACCATGATGCCTTTGAATAATGATATGCAAAAGTTTGAAAGAGATCCTCAGGCCATGACATGGTGTTCTCGGGGCATGAAGATGGTGCCTCCGAATGATGATGCCTTTGGATGTGTTGGCGATATTTCAGCGAATGAATGATGCAGTATGTGGCGATTTTTCAACCGTGCAGGTGTAGTACATGGCAATCTTTTAGGTATGTGGCGATCTTTCAGCCGTGCAGATGCAATATGTGGCGATCTTTCAGCCATCCAGATGCAGTATGTGTCAATCTTTCAGCCATGCAGATGCAGTACGTGGTGATCTTTCAGCCGTGCAGATGTAGTACGTGGTGATCTTTCAGCTGTGCAGATGAAGTACGTGGAAATCTTTCAGCCGTGCAGATGTAGTATGAGGCGATCTTTAAGTCGTGCAGATGTAGTATAAGGTGATCTTTCAGCCATGCAGATGCAGTACGTGGTGATCAGATGTAGTATGAGGTGATCTTTCAGCCATGCAGATGCAGTACGTGGTAATTTTTCAGCCGTGCAGATGTAGTATGAGGCAATTTTTCAGTCATGCAGATGCAGTATGAGGTGATCTTTCAGCCGTGCAGATGCAGTATATGGCGATCTTTCAACCATACAGGTGTAGATGGAGACAGCGTTTAGTCTCGGAAGGAAGAATGGTAGCCTTATGCATAGATGGGAATGCAGATGGAGGTAGAGCTTAATCTCGGAAGGCAGAATGGCAGCCTTATGCAGATTGGAAGGAAGAATAGTAGCCTTATGCAAATTGGAAGGCAGAATAGTAGCCTTATGCAAATATGTGAATGCGGATGGAGGTAGAGCTTAACCTCGGAAGGCAGAATGGCGGCCTTATGCAGATTGGAAGGTAGAATAGTAGCCTTATGCAATGCAGATGCAGTTGGAGGTAGAGCTTAACCTCGGAAGGCAGAATGGTAGCCTTATGCATATTGGAAGGCAGAATAGTAGCCTTATGCAAATTGGAAGGCAAAATAGTAGCCTTATGCAAAAATGTGAATGCAGATGGAGGTAGAGCTTAACATCGGAAGGCAGAATGGCAGCCCTATGCAGAATAGTAGCCTTATGCAATGCATCTGCAGTTGGAGGCAGAGCTTAACCTCGGAAGGCAAAATGGTAGCCTTATGCAAGAAATAAAATAGCAAATGACTGTAGAGTTTTCTTAGCTAATAGCAGATTGTGGCATTGTGACTACTGGGAGCATTGTGACATACAGAGCATTACAGGTACATGCTGATAGCAAATGTTGGCAAGTGCAGCAGTTCTGAGAATGGTATTCCTGAACAATGTTTGTTCCATAGGCGTATAGTATGTTTAATGATTTCGCAGTCCTAGTGCCTGCATCCAAAGAAAAATCGTGAGTTTTGTAAAGGGGGAAGGTTAGTTTGCATCCCTACTGCTTTGCTTGACTCGTTTGGCTTTGATCTGCTTATACTGTTTGTATTCTTGGTGTAGCATTGCTAAACAAAGCAATTTCAATAATAGACATGCATGATTTTGTAAATGTATGACATAAATGTACAATGAAAAATAAGTTTTAGATGAATCGACGACTATGACGTGGTTCGGGACATTGCAACCTCTCTTGCTATGGAATTTTGAGGTTTTGAGGATCCTCCTCAAAATTTTGCCCCAGTTTGATAGGTTGACACTTCTGACTGCTCCTCATGCGGCGATCGGCTGAAACAACTTTGAAATTTTGAGGTCCTCCTCAAAATTCTACCCCAATTTCCAATTTTAGGGGGAAATGAAAATTTTATTGAATTGTGACTGAACCTATAGGGCTGCCTACGTATCCCCTCTCAAACGGGAATCAGGTTAGGCATAGTTCAATTTACATCATATGAAGAAAGCATAAAGAGTACACACAGTAACGCTTGACTGTATCTGAATTAATCGGCTTTGGCCAGACTTCTCCGTCCATTTCTGCAAGTCTGAGGGCTCCTCCTATTAGAACCCGATGAACCATGTATGGGCCCTGCCAGTTAGAAGAGAACTTCCCTTTGGCTTCATCTTGATACGAATTTTTTTTCTTTAATACTAGTTGTCCCAGTGTGAACTGTCTTGGCTTGACTCTTTTGTTGAAGGCTCTGGACATTCTGTTCTAATAGAGTTGATCATGGAAAACTACATTCATTCTCTTTCCATTTTTAAGAGCTAGTTGCTCATAACGACTCTTCACCCACTCTGCGTCGTCGAGCTCAGCTTCATGCATGATTCTTAGGGAAGGAATTTCTACTTCAGAAGGAATGAACAGCCTCTATACCATAAACCAGCATATAGGGGGTTGCCCCGGTTGATGCGCGGACTGTGGTGTGATATCCCAATAGAGAAAATGATAACTTTTCGTGCCACTGTTTATGATTTTCTATCATTTTCCTCAATATTTTCTTGATATTCTTATTGGTGGCTTCTACGACTCCATTATTTTGAGGCCAATAGGCTGTGAAATTCTTGTGTCTGATCTTGAAAGTTTCACACATAGCTTTCATCAAGTCATTGTTGAGGTTGGAGCCGTTTTCAGTAATGATTGACTCTAGAATCCCCAACCAACAAACGATGCGGTCTCAGACAAAATCTGCCATGACTTTCTTAGTTACTGCTTTGTAAGATGTTTCTTCGACCCATTTGGTAAAATTTCATGGCTACTAGGATGAACCTATGTCCGTTGGAAGTGGTAGGCTCGATTGGCCCAATAACGTCCATTCCCCAAGAGGCGAATGGCCACAGTGAGCTTGTTGTGTTAAGCTCATTTGGAGGTACCTTTATCATGTCTGCATGTATCTGACTGTGATGGCATTTTCGGTGATGCTGTCTATTTCCATAGTCATCCAAAAGTAACCAGCTCAGAGTATCTTCTTTGCTAAGACAAAACCGTTTATATGTGGACCGCAAGTCCCAGCATAAATTTCCCCTTGCAGCTTGGATGCTTCCTTTGCGTCAACACATCTTAATAGTCCCAAATCAGGAGTCCTCCTATACAGGATTCCCCCGCTATGAAAGAAGTTGTTGGACAATCTCCGAAGTGTGCATTTCTGAATAGGTCTGAGTACTCTCCTTTTGCCAAATATTCCTGGATATCATGAAACCAAGGCTTTCTGTCTGCTTCCTCTTCAACATGGGCACAGTAAGCTGGCTGATCATGGATCATCAATGGAATGGGATCAATAAAATTCTTGTCGGGATGTTGTATCATAGATGATAGGGTAGTCAATGCATCGGCGAAATCATTCTGGATTCTGTAAACATGTTGGAATTCCGTCTTTATGAACCTCTTTCTCAATTCCTGTACGTGGTGCATATACGGGAGTATCTTGGAGTTCTTGGTTGCCCATTCTTCTCGTACCTGATGTATAAGTAAATCTGACTCTCCAATCACTAGCAGCTCTTGCACGTTCATGTCAATGGCCATTTTGAGCCCTAAGATACAGGCTTCATACTCGGCCATAATGTTGGTGCAGGGGAACCTGAGTTTAGCGGACACTGGATAATGTTAACCGGTTTCTGATATTAGGACTACTCCTACGCCAACTCCTTTGAAGTTTGCTGCTCAATCGAAGAACATTCTCCAACCATCATAGGGTTTGGAAATTTCTTCTCCTATGAATGATATCTCTTCATTAGGAAAATATGTTTTCAGGGGTTTTCAGCAAGGTGGTCTGCCAGCGTCTGTCCCTTGACCACTTTTTGAGTCACGTAAACAATGTCGAACTCACTCAATAGGATTTGCCAATTGGCTAGCTTGCCAGTGGGAATGGGCTTCTGAAAGATGTATTTCAAGGGATCCATTCTCGATATGAGATATATAGTATAGGCACAGAAGTAATGCCTCAGCTTCTGAGCTACCCAAGTCAAAGCATAACAGGTGCGTTCCAACAGAGAATACCGGACCTCGTACGGGATGAACTTCTTGCTAAAGCAATAAATGGCTTGTTCCTTTCTTCCTGTTTTATCATGCTGCCCTAAAATGTATCAAAAGCTTCATCTAATACTGTAAGGTAGAGTAATAAGGGTCTACCTAGCTCAGGCTGGGCTAAGACTGGTGGTGTTGACAGGTACTCCTTGATTTTGTTGAAGGCTTTTTGGTAGTCCTCGGTCCATTTGGTAGCAGCATCCTTTTTTAATATTTTAAAGATTGGATCACAGAGTATTGTGGACTGTGCTATGAATCGGCTAATGTAGTTAAGCCTTCCCAAGAAACTCATCATATCTTTCTTGTTCCTTGGCGGTGGTAGTTCTTGAATGGCTTTGACTTTCGATGGATTCAGTTCTATTCATTGGTGGCTCACAATAAACCCAAGCAACTTCCCAACAGGAACCCCAAATGCACACTTTGCGGGGTTTAGCTTCAGGTTGTACCTCCTCAATCTATTGAAGGACTTCCTCAGATCTTTCATGTGGTCAGTGGCCTTCTTGGTTTTGATAATAACATCATCCACATACACCTATATCTCCTTGTGTATCATATCATGGAAAATGGTAGTTTTGTCCCTCATGTAGGTGGCCCCTACATTCTTCAGGTCGAATGACATTATCTTGTAACAGTAGACTCCCCACGGCATAATGAAAGCCATTTTCTCAGCATCGTCCTCGTCCATAACCAGCGAAGCAATCTACGAATGACTGTAACTCATGCTTGGCGCAATTGTCGATCAAGATATGTATATATGGCAAAGGGAAGTCATCTTTTGGACTGGCCCGGTTGAGATCCCGGTAGTCGATACAGACTTTGACCTTCCCATCCTTCTTCAGCATTGGCACAATGTTGTCTAACCATGTCGGGTATTCCACTACCCTGAGAACCTTAGCTTTGATATGCTTGTTGACTTCTTCCTTGAATTTCAAACTCATATTAGGCTTGAAATTTCTAAGCCTTTGCTTTACCTGCGGACACATTGGATCGGTTGGCAGTTTGTGAGCCACAATAGACGTACTCAAACCAGTCATGTCATCATACGATCAGGCGAATACGTCCTCATATTCTTTCAAAAATTCTGTATATTCTTCTTCTCTGACGGTAATAGATGAATGTTGATTCGTGTTTCCTTGATGTTTTTTGCATCTCCCAGATTGACAATTTTGGTCTCATCCAGGTTGGACTTAGGTCTGTTCTCAAAGTTCTCAACTTTTTTGACAATCTCGTCAGGTATGTCATCTTCCTCTGAATCAATATTCGTTTGTTGCGTTGTCTCATTGCATGTCATAGTCATTGGTTCATCAAGATAGGTAATAGTAATGTTGTATTGGTAAAGTAAGGAGAGATAGCAATAAATATTAAACCATAGGAAAAATCAAACATGCTTTTGATAAATTGAATAAGTATTTTGAACATCAACAATATTATTACGGGAATTGAAAATGCGAAAAGAAAATCATTTAGTAAATAAAAACAGTGAATGATGCTTGTTTTAGCCGGCTCGTCGGGCTCTGGTTGTTCTAATGGTCTAATTCTTGAGATATGCCCCTCTGGATCTTTTGAAGTAAGATGATGACGCCAGAGTGCACGACCTAACCTTTGGGGAGGGAAATAATAAAAAGAAAGAAAACAATAAAAATAAAAGGTAATCAATTTAGTGAGGAATATAAAAAGTATTGCAATATTTAAACACATAGTGCAGGAATGTAAAGCATGTCCTACTTTGGGAACCTCTTTGTGCCCGAGGTAGGCTTAGTGGCAAATTTATTTGGAGAACTTAGAATGCTAAATGCCTTATTTTATTAATAAAAATAGGCGAATCCCAAACGATACTAAATAATCAAGAAATAAAAGTCACTTATGGCCATTGGCCTTATTACATTCATAAGGAAAAGCAAAAAATAATTCTATCCTATTTGGTCCCAGAAGGACCTTCCTCAGGTTAAATGTTTTTGTTGATCAAATCTTCCAGCTCGCGTAGGCTCGTTAGTAAGAACACCTTCGCCAAATGACCTTCTTCGTTTCCCTCAGTGTTCTGGCAGTCATTGACTCTTTTCCTCACTTTTCCTTCTAATTCAAACAGGCTATATTCTAGATAATCTAGATTTTTGCTAGCCTCGACAGCCCTTTCTTTCCATTCATTGATTCGGTCATTCGATGGAAGATTCCTCCACTATTCTAGCAAAAGCGTGGGTATATTAACCATTCCGAAGTTGGGAATCTCGTGCTTCATATTTTTGTAAGGCAAACAAGGTTACGCCCTTACCCCCACCAGACTCGATTATTTAACATCAACAATCAGCATGAAGCATTTAGTTCTCCAAATAAATGCACAAAATGTGATAATGTCTGTTTGGGTTTAGGGAAACCCAATGGACTTTTGGGCAAGGCTATCTTAAAGGATCATTATGTGGACAACATAACTGACCCGGCTAGGTTTGACCATGATGCATGCACAATTTAAATAGAGTAAGGTTTATATGGGGTTTTAAACTGGTACCCTTGAGCGGACAACTCAAGGGGGAAGGCACGGAACTGTCGACTGCACCGCTGATCGACTAGTTTTACCGCAAATATGCCTGTCCGAATTTAGGGGTAATGATATAGGAAGAGCGCAATCACTCATCAAGCATTGCGATAGTATTTGTTCGGCACGAGTGGAGTATGATGTTGAGAATGGTTATGCAATAAATTAAGCATTGTACTTGCACGTTAAGAAAGCAATAAATGCAGCAGTTTTTATAATTTAAAGTAATAATAAAGGAAGGGAACAAGAAAGATATGTCAGTTTCACTTTTGAAAAAGAAATTAAACGCTTTAAAGAAATTAAACAAGTAATTGCACATAAAGATGGATACAAATTCACAAGAACAATCTGAAATGGTAAAAGCCTAATAAATCCCCAACAGAATCGTCATGTTGTCGCGCCCCCTTTTTCCCTCCGCGGAGAGGAGTCCAGGTTTTGACATTCATGGAGGTGTAATGACTCATTTCCTTTTGGGAATTGGGTATTACATTTTTTAAGAGTAGCCACCTAACAATTTTAAGGTCCGTTAGGGCACCTACAAGGTTTATCTACAACTACGTTTGATAATCAGAGATAGGGTAAGGGCTTGAAATTATCCTAAGGGGAAGGTGTTAGGCATCCATCATGATCCATTAGTGTAGTTTCCGGCCAGACAGTTTTTGTAAATTTGTACAATTAGCAAGTAGATAAGAAAGGCTCACATAGCAGGGGATTTAGGTTAAAATACACAAGTGTTTGAAAAGCGATTAGTAAAAGCAAGGTTTTGAAAAGAGTTATAATCTAAACATGCTTATGAATGTAAAGGGGGTCCTAGGTTTGTTGGTAATATGGATCACATCAGTACAATGCCCGGTAATCACTCCTTAGAAAAGGGGCTATACATGGCATTAGCGCACCGGTCGTCATATCCATATCTACCCTTTCCTGCCACGTGAAGATAAGTAAAGCAAGGGTTGGTCTCGGCCCTTATTGCATGTTGTTACCCGCACCTTCCATCAGTCCCGAAGGAATTTAGGACTCATATCATATAAGAAGGAGGTTCTAGGTAGACCTTCAGGTTCAAAGGAAAAATATTAAGGCGACATACAAAATAAGTAGGATTGTATTTAAAGGGGAAAACACATAAACAAGTAGAAGGCTCAGGTATACCTTCACAAATAGTGCACATAGACAGCATGACTAATACACAATTAAGGTCTGAATTTAAAATCTTAAAGCAAGGCGTTTGAGCGATAACATCAGAACCAGATTTATCATATGACTCAGAAAAGAAGTCTGAATCAGGTTTTACCTACTGATTTTAACAGTTGATAATTAAACAAAGGCAGTTCTAGTTTTATTAAAGTTATTACCTAATGCTTGCCTAGGCGTAAAGCGATATGCAGTAGTTATCCTAAGTAGTTAAGAACAGTTTGAAGATTATTGCTTACCTAAAACATATTGTTCTAGTTGCAGAGACAGTCACCAATTTTATTGAGAAACATCACAATGTGTAAACTATTACTTTACCACCTTTACATGAATCGGTAATCAACTAGGAGTTTTGAATGAAATGCAAATAGCATCGTAGGACATGATATCTAATATGCATATGCAAATGGCAGAATCCCTAAGGCATGATTTCTAAGTGAACATAATAGTTGCAGGATCTTCGAATTAACAGCTTTTATACCAGTGTTGTTATTGCCCTAGGAACAGGATTTCTAAATGATAGATATAAAGCATGGACTAAAGTATGATGAATCCTAAACATGGTTTCTATTGCACAATTAGGAATACAAACCTAATAACATGCTTTCTACCCTTTAACAATGATAACATGCATATTTTCCCATCCTTTTTCACTAGCGACCCTAATACTTATTTAAAAATTGTTACAGGCCATGTGATAGAATTACATAAGAACTGAAAAATAAGAAGTTATAACTGCAGGAAGCCTGATTATGACTTCCTCTCTGATTTATGTAATAAACCCCCTCAAATGCTAATATTGTTCCATTGCTTTCCCTTATACCTAGGTGTGTCAGAGTTCCCTGAGGACCTCAAGGGATCCCGAGCAGTGCTCAGACCCAGATTGCATAACCAAGAGTAGGTGCAGTGTGGAAGGACCAGCCCTTATGTGTCCAGGCTCAGAGGGAGCTCAAGGTTCCCAAAGCAAGACTCACACAAGAAGGGGAGAACCTAATGATCTAAGAGCACATGTGAGAATGCTTGAAATAGTTTTTTATTTTAAAAATGGCATGTTTGAAATTAGTTTGTAGAACAACAGAAGAGTTTTGAAAGGGAGCAAGGGATATTAGCAATAAAACCACAGAACAAGTTCAGAGAGGAGTACATGCTTCAGCAGTTAAAAATAGGGGAGTAGGGGTTGTCACACCTCCTTTTTCACTACTACACCTGTAAGGGTATAATGATGGAGTTATTTCCAACTTGAAGTGACAATCGAAACGAGATTTATTTATTTAAAGAATTCAGAGTCGCCACTTGGGATATTTATGGTGTCCCAAGTCACCGGTTTAAATCCGGAATTGAGAAAAAGATTAACTCTGTATTACAGTCCGCGAACCAAAAATCCAAGTAAGGAATTCTGTTAACCTAGGAGAAGGTGATAGGCATTCCCGAGTTCCGTGGTTCTAGCACGGTCGCTCAACTGTTATATCCGGCTTAATTATCTGATTTTAAACAATTATGAACCTATGTGCAAATTTTAACTTTAACCGCTTTTATTTATTTTTTAGAGAAAATTGCAACGTTATTAAAATACATCTCGAACCACGTCACATAAATGCACTCATATCATAACATCGTTGAGATTTGGATTTGGGTCACATAAATATGCATCCGAGTTTAGGAAGGTAATATTAATAAATAACGCGCCTAAAATAACTAACACGTTGCAACTTTGCGAGGGCCATGAAAATTCGCTAAATGGCATGCCTCAATTTCTAAAGAGTTATTATTAATCACATTAGGGCAATATGTTATGGGATATGGATGAGGAGTTATTGGAGGTCAAAAATATTGTAGATATTTGGAGTATTGGCAAGCTATTTACCTTTAGAAATATTTGCAACTAATCCCTCTTTTGAGTTATTTTGATATCTACTGATTTGCGCCATATAGACTAGCTTTATCAAATAAAAATTTTCTAATGACCCAACCATTTGAAAGAGTAGAAATAAGAAGGCTTAATTGGATAAGTGCCGGATTTACACATTGTCCATATTACTCGGTAATTATAGAGCTTAACCATATGACGTCTTAAACAATTCACAATTAAGCATGCAATCAATGATATCAAACGGCGCAAAATTTTCATGAAATTTTACCAAACAAAACATTTATCACAGCACGATTAACATTTAGCTTAAGGGAATCAAAACAAGGACTCTATATTCATATAGCTCAAAGTAATCAAAACAGCAAATAACTTCAGAAAATAGAAGCAATAAGATGACATTCAATATTAATGAAGTATCAATGGGGAAGATAGGACCTTTATTATAGAAAACTCCAATTCGATGTACGTCCAGTCTAGCAATAAAAAGAAAATAGGACACGGACAGAAAATTCCCGTCGAAAACCCTCAAAGAACGCATATCAGAAACCTTGCCAATAACGGAGCCTCGAAACCTTGCCGTAAACTCGAACGGAGACCACACCTTTGACCGGAAAATACCTTCAACTAGGCTCACAGTTCCGAAAGAGTATTATTGTGAAAAACTTTGCAATTTATTGTTGCAAATAGAGGGTTTTTGTGCATGTTTTCTCACATGAAATAGGGGAACTTTGTGATAGGTGTTTTCAAAGTGGTGGTTTTATTTGGTTCTCATCTACTGCCTTCTGAGAAGGGAAAACGATACATTCAGTGAGCAAACTTTTTGATTTTGGGAAATTATTTATCCAATCCAATGAAAAAGAGGACTGTATATGTGGGTGTTTGAGTTATGCTGCCGATTCTTAGGGTTAAGGGTCTTAGGGATTGAAAAACTTGGGTTAGGATTTCTATAATTGGGTATTTTATACGGAGGTGGGAAGATGATGGCCATTTGATTAGAAGAAAATAAATGGCTAGAATTAAATCTTGCAGTTAAGTGGGCTAATGGGTTTGGAAGAATGGGCTAAGGGTAATTGGGTTGGACCATATCTTTTTGGGTTTCTTTTTCTTCATTTCTTTTCTTTATTCTAAAGATGAATTTAAAATAGATTTAACAAGATACTAGTATATTTAAGATAATAAAAATATTCAGAGAAGACACATAATTACTATATTAATGACATTTAAATACTACTCAATATATACTAAAATATAAAATATTTTTGAACTTTTTCTTCCTATTTTTTGGAAAATAAAATGCCAATACTATTTTTGTATTTTTTCAAAAATAAAACTAACTAAAATATCAACTAGCTAGAATAAGGGAAAATATTTTTTGTAATAAACTTTTTAGATAAAATAAGGTAAAGAGAGCGATACTAGACCAAAACTAAATATTTATCCTAAAATATAAAAAAATCTTGGGGAGGGTAAAAAATCACATTTTTACAGCTGCCCCTCTTTGACTAGAAATACGAAGTATTTTTAGACAAAGAACGACTAGATAGGTTTTTTGACCCGACCCTTATTTAAAGAGACCAAAAGCTAAAAGAAAAGAGAATGTGACTGAGTCCTGGTATCTGAGCTGCCTACATAACCTTGGCTATAAAGGAATCAGGCCATGTGTAGTTCAGAAGTGAGTGGGATGATGAAGTGTGTGAAGAGGATGAGAGTCGATTGAGGTTCCGTCTGAGGCTCCGGTCCACTGTCCCGTTATTACATCAAAATCAATAATGAAAAAGACTAACTAAACCTATCAGCTACGAGTTACAAGATTCCTATCTATGAGTCTTCTGAAGCTTGATCTTTAGTCTTGGTTGGTTCTTCATGCGGACCCTGATCTGAATCTTGATGCTTGTCAGTCGGAGGCGCTAGTTCATTCTTCTTCAGCTTTTCAAACCAAGCCCGGACACCAAACCATGCTCGTGACTCCAATCATGTCTTAAGTAATTCACATATTTCTTTAGTTCTGCATTTGGTTTCACTTTTACCTTCTTTTTATTTCTCCTCTTCTTTTATTATTTTGGATTGTGACTAACTTTCGCTGATCATCTCGGACTGTAGACTCGCATTCTTTCTGCAAGCCTTTTTCGTTGCTGACTTGAATTGCATTCTAAAGTGTTTTTCCTTTCTCCTAGTGATGCTTGACCGCTGCACTTGAATGTATTCCTCTGTTCTTTAGGCGGGCTCCTAACTGCTGACTTGAAATGTAGTCTTCTGTTCTCCAAGCGGGATCCTGACTGCTGAAATTTAAAATGTGTTCCTCTGTTCTTTAGGCGGGCTCCTAACTGCTGACTTGAAATGTATTCCTCTGTTCTCCAAGTGGGCTCCTGACTGCTAAACTTGAATGTATTGCTCTGTTCTCCAGGCGGGCTCCTGACTGCTAAAACTTGAATGTATTCCTCTGTTCTCTAGGCGGGCTCCTGACTTCAACAAAAATACACAAAACAAAGAAAATTTTTTGCCCCAGTTTGGTGGCTGGGCATCATATTACCAGATAAGAATTTGAAAGCTAAAACTTGAATTGTACTCCCTCTATTCTTCAGGTAGGGTCCTGACTGCTAAAACTTGAATATATTCCTCTGTTCTCTAGGCGGGCTCCTGACTGCTGACCTGAATGTATTCCTCTGTTCTCCAAGCGGACTCCTGACTGCTAAAACTTTAAATGTATACCTCTTCTCCCTAGGCGGGTTCCTGACTTTGACAAAATAAAGAAAATTTTCTACCCTAGTTTGATGGCTGGGCATCACATTACCGGATATTAATAAGAATTTAAAAATTAAAACTTGAATTGTAATAACTTTGTTCTCCAGGCGGGCTCCTGACTGCTGAAACTTGAAATGTATGCCTCTGTTCTCCAAGCGGGCTCCTGACTGCTGAGACTTGAAATGTATGCCTCTATTCTCCAGGCGGGCTCCTGACTGCTGAAACTTGAAATGTATGCCTGACTGCTGAAACTTGAAATGTATGCCTCTGTTCTTCAGGCAGGTTCCTGACTGCTGAAACTTAAAATGTATGCCTTTGTTTTCCCCTATGGAGTGTTCCTATAAAACAAAAGAAATTTTCTGCCCGGTTTCGATCAAAGGAAAATCTTGTCAGTTTAAAATGTGGTGGTTGGTTTGTGGCCTTGAACTTTGAGGGAGATCGCTCTTTCACTTTCCATGATGACTGATTTCCACTCGAAGACCTTTCTTGTTTATGGACTAACCCCTTTTTTGTCGTCCTTATCACATAAAATACCCTTCCTTGGTTTAACCCCAATATCCCCTGCTGTTGTATTGCATGAACCAGCATTTCCCCAACCTTTGTTTCTCACATGAATTCCCAAAGCACGTCCATTGCCCCCACTCTGTGTATATGTTATTCTTTCTTGACTTATCCACTGGCCTTGGCCTTGAGGTCTGTTGCTCATTCACTCATCATGATAACTTTGATTTCTGCTTGGGAGGTCTTGCTCGTCACTGGTTTACCACCTTTTCGTCAATCCTATCACATGGAATACCTTTGATCTGTTCAACATATCCCTTTATTTGTTGCATTGTTCATGAATTGATATACCAAGCCTTTGTATATCACAAGGATCCCCAAAGCATGTTAATTATTAACAGCTCAGTGTTCTTGTTGTTTTTCCTAACTTGTGACACTTTGATGTGCTAGCTAGACCCCGTTTTGTGCAATTAGAAAGCCGATGGCAGATTTTGAAGTCATTTCTCACTTGTTATGACTAAATAGACTCAGGAGGAGGAAGTAAGCAAAAGAAATGGAACAGAGTGAAGGACAAAGGAAAGAGATGATTCCTAACAAGAAAACTACGAAGTAGAAACCTATCGGATATGGATACCAACTCCAATGACCATGACATGCACCTATAGATATTCTGTCAAGCAAATCTGATGTTCAGATTTTGTTGTACCTTTTCACCGTGAAACTGGGCTTCAATGCTCTACTTATCCAATCTGTTTCACAATCCTTATTCGACTTGCAGTGCCCGAAGGGTTTTCACCGTCAAGCCTCTCTCGTTTGATCCTTTCTCTCAACTTACCGTTGCCTCAAGGTGCCCGTGAAGGTTTTCACCAATAAGACTCTCTCATTTTCATTATTTTTCCTGCTTGGACCGGAGTGTTGCCCCTGACATGAATCACCTCTACTTGCTCGACTTGGCATTTCCTGAAGACTGATTGGAAGGTCTTTCTTTGGACCGTAATGTGGGCTTTTGGATAGGGCTAAAAAGAAAAGGTATCAAAGGCTCAAAACAATTCAACATGGGTTCAAAATTATAACTTTCGGAATCGGATTTCTCACGACAACCACAACTTCTACCCCTGTTTCTTGCGTGGGGACTTTTGGATTTTTATTTTGGTATGACTGAACCTCAGAGAGAGACTGCCTACGTATCCTTTCGGAATCAAGTCAAACGTAGTTCAGGAGACTACTGTTGTTGCTCTTTTTCTTTTCCTCTCTTTTTTTCCTTTTTTTCTTTTTCCTCCTTTTCTTATTTTGTTGTTTTTTTTTCTTTTCCTTTCTTCTTCCTTTTTCTTCTCTCTCTTTTGATTGTTTTCTTTCTCTTTTTCCTTCACTTACTTTCCACGCTTGTGTTTATGAATTTTGTTACTGATTCCAAAAGAGGGGTATGAAAGAAAATAAATAAGGCTCAAAAGGGTAACAAAGGATAAAGTGTTTAGATAGCAGAACAAAATGCCTTCTTCATTCCAATCTCCAAAACATGCCAAGTGCAAACTACACAATTACACAAACCAAGGAAAACATTTGTAACATCTTTTGATTGTACTAGACTTGATAAGCATATCTACATATTTGTCGTCTATATCTGTTGAATACAAAGCACAATTGGACAACAATCTCACTCTCCTTACCACGAACGGCCCCTGACTATTTGGCAAACTTGCCTTTAGGGTTTCTTTATGTTCTATCTGCCTCAGTTCCACATGGTTCGGGCTTCAGATGATCTCAAAGTGTTCAAATCTGTTCTTATTTCCCTCAAGTGCCCCTGTCATCTTCAAAGTTGTTTCAATGCTTCATGACTAAACTACTTTTGAGCTCAGGCTGAGAATTATGCATGCATGTCATGTCACTAGAACCAGCACGAAAAGAACTATAAGAGGAGAAGAGAACTAAATAGAAATGACTAGAAATAACAGAAAACAGAGAATTGCATTAGACTGATGACGAAAGAGTTTGGACCAAAAAAACAAGCATAATAAACTGGGGTACAACCCTTAGAACAAACCTAGACAACACTACATGAGATACTATGACCAAAGGAACTTAACAAAATAAAAGGATAAAAGGGTTTGAGTCACAAGACAATATCCAGATTACAACCCTGCAATAACCTGGACAACAGAAATGACAACAAACTAAACCACCAAAGCTCCCTTCCGGCTGACCAAGAAATGGAGCGTCTTTCCAATTACCAAGCATGGTATCTTAGCCACTGAATTCTGTATCAACAATACCAGGGACTTCACAAGTCTTCATCACATTGTTCTTATCAAGTTTCTTTTGGGTTACTTTTGCTGGCTCGTTCTTAAGATCAACCTCTGATAATGCTGAAAGCTTGGTAGCCCTTAGACCTCCGAGGCTCCCAGAAGAATTCTCACATTCCTTTTCAAAATAAGTCATACCCATCCCGTGCGTCTCATTATGCACAAGCGACGAACTTGGGCTGGTGCCCGCTGCATCTGGATTTTGCGTGACAATGACGTCTGCATTAATAAGCTTCTGAATTGCATTCTTCAGATTCCAAAACTTCTCTATATCATGTCCCCAGGGCATTTGAGCAATATGCGCACCTTTGGGAAAAGTCAAACTTCCTTGGAAGAGGGTTTGGTATTTTTATCTGGATAGGCTTCAACATGTCCGAATTCCTTAGCCTCTGGAATAGATTGGCGTATGACCCTTCCAATGGAGTGTAGTCTTTCTTCTTCCACAACCTCTCATCTCTACATACTTGATTGGGCCGGAAACCTAATCTAGGGGGTTTCTGGCAGGCTCGTGGGGGTAGACAAGCATTTTGTGGAGCTGGGTACCGGAAAAGTGATGTATGACTCTAGGAGTTCTGTGGAGAGAAGTAGCATTGGGAAGGGTTACCTGGTG
Organism: Nicotiana glauca; assembly: GCA_026770625.1. NCBI lineage: Eukaryota > Viridiplantae > Streptophyta > Magnoliopsida > Solanales > Solanaceae > Nicotiana > Nicotiana glauca. The sequence continues at coordinate 201,221 of MU733504.1, forward strand.
CACAAGGATATCCACGGGGATGGTTTCGGGGCTGGGAGCATTGATCAAGAAAGCTCATCGGATCATCTTTTCTACTTCTCCCTCCCCCGCCCAAGCTTGCTGGGATATTCTGAATGTCTTTCGACCAACTCATGATCTTGCCTGACTTGATTCCCTCTTCTACTAACTCCCTCATTCTTAACACCTCATCGAAAGGTCTACCCATGACCGGGATCAAATGATTGAAGTAGGTGGGACCCTGAGCCTGTAGAACAAGCTCAACCATTTCTTCTTCACCAATCGGGGTACTGACTCGAGCAGCTTGCTCCCTCCATCTGAGCCCCAAATCCCTAAAGCTTTTCTCCGGCTTCTTTTCCATCTTAGATTGCAAGGAACGGTCTGGGGTAACAGTTGATTTGCAATGAAAGTATCAGACAAAGTTTTGAGACATGTCCCCCAATGTAGGCCACTTATCAACATTTTGGCGTTCGTGCAAGTCCAAAGCTGCCCCAATTAGGCTCTCACTGAAATATGCCATCATCGAGTCATCTTTTTCTCCCACACTTCTCATTTCATTGCAATAAACCTTCAGGTGGGCAACCAGATCTCCAAACCCATCATACAAGCTGAATTTTGGTACTTTAAACCCCATGGGTAGGCGAATGTCTGGAGACACGGACGTTTTTTTGTTATCCACGCTACCCTGATCCCTCATTCCTTGCTTGTCCCTTATGGACTGTTCTATGCTTTTCAGCTTCCTGGGTACACCATCTGACCCTTCTCTTCCTGTGAATTCTCTATTTTTAACATGAGGCTCATCCCGTGGGCCTTGCTTGTGCGAGTTGGGAACCTTGTGAGCAAACTCGGAGGGGTAATATTGGGCGTTATGAGCTTTGAGCGGGTCGAGAATAGTGGATGTGACCGGAGGGCACTTTTGGGAAACGATAGTTGGACGACGAGTGATGGAGCTACTAGGGCAGCTGGGAAAGTTGTGATAAGCGGGTAAATATGGATAGTGTGGAGCATCGCCTGACGTTGTGTCCGGAGTTTGGGTAAGGACAGCGTTTAGGAAGCTAGGTGGTGGCGGGGGTGGTGCTTTCCCAGCCATCCATGCCCGATACATGTCTACCACGTGTTGTCTCAACATATTTACCTCTTCTACCAATCCATTGTCCTGTTCAACCAGCTGCTTTCGGGCATTCGTATCAACCTACTCAGTTTTGTTGTTCTCTGCAATTGTCTTTTGCCTTTGTTGTAGGGAAGAGTTACTTTAAAAAAAACCATAAAGAAACCACCTTTCTGGAATGATATGACAAAATGAAACCATCATGTTAGCGTTAGGCCATTTAACATATTGGTATCCGCACATTTGGGGAATGAATGCACCTAGGCAGTTAACAGTTCCTATTATGCTTTTGATCGGTCGCATGCGTCATCCCGGCCTTTTCCTATTTCTGATTGCAAACTTTCTCTTCTTTTTTTTTCTTTCTTCTTTTCACTCTTGCCTTTGTTTTCTCTTGTTCCTACTCTCTCCTTTCCTCAAATTTCTTTCATTTTCTCTCTTTTCTTTCATTGTTTTTCCGCTCTTTTCTTTCCATTCCTCTGTTGCTCTCTTTTCATTTTCTCTCTTTTTTTTCTCTTTTTTTTTTCTTTTTATTTTTGGTTACGGTCGAATACTATGGAGATTTCCTACGTATCATGACCCCACATGAATCAGACCAAGCGTAGTTCTTGCAGATAAAAGGTAATAAAATATTTTTGGAATTTTTAATTTTTCATAACAAAACAAACTTTGATTACAAAGACTCGAAAACTAACAGACTTAAACAAGATACTAATATATTCTGATGAAAGACGAACTACAGACTCGAAGAACAACTAACCCACATAACAAGAAAATATAGACTCCAACACAAACTAACAGACTCTAATGGAAAAGTAATACAGACTCCCATAACTGGCAGACTCTAATAGAAAAGAAATACAGACTCAAGACATCTCGAATACATTAGTGCTTCAATTGCCCCTAGGACCCGTGAGGCATCATTCGGCCTTGCCGCAGGTCGATTAACTAAATCACTTTGGAGGTGGTGGAGATCTTCTATTACCCGGCGAACAAAAAGCATCACGGTGGCGAAGAACATAGATCTAGGCATATTCTCACAGCTGTTGCACTTTATTGCGATGTAATGAGCGATTCTTCTGATTCTCTCTATTATGACACCTTTATCTTGTAATAACCACCCAATGTGATCAGTTCTGGCTTCCAAAGTTTGTTCGACTACCTGATTCTACTCTTGAAGTTGTTGCAAATCCATTTCTAATTGTGCCAATGCTGTGTAACAATGTTCCCTTTCTGCTTTGAATTCTTTCGCGTGTTTGATCATTTCATGACCCTTTTCTTTAATCCTGAAGCCTCACCGTCGAACTCTTCTTTCAATTGCTTAACCAGACGCGCTCGCTCTGCCGCATTTTCAGCCAATTGTTTTTGAGCTCTGACTAGTTCCCTTTCCGCTTTGTTCAAATCAAAGCTGTAGTCATTCACCTTCTGTCTCAGATTATCTATGAGTTTTGCATCTTTGGCACTTCGTACAGGGTTTTCTGCCGCTACTTTCATTTTCTGAATTTGGGCCCGAAGGGCCTTATTTTCTTTGGCTAGTTTCTTGTTTTCGCCCTCATCTGCGGCGGCCTGCAAATCTTTCTCAAATTGCAAATCCATGACCTGTTTCTCCAGTTTGCCTATTGTAGCCCTGTACTCGTGTTCTTTAGCCAATCAGTCCCACTGTTCCTACGACGTCTCGATGAATTCCTGGAGATGGGGCCTCTTGGTTGGCCTCTAGAACTCAATTTCTCTCCTATACCAAGCAAGGTATCCCGGCGACACTTCACCCTTAGACCGATCTTGTAAACAAGTATTTGCTGTTAAGTACTGACATTCGTTCCAAATTTTGTGAACTACTGCTTCCTGAAATTGACCGTCAGGCCCGATCTAAACTACTTGGCCACTGAGATATTCATCCTTCGGGACTATTTGGCATCTTCCCAACTACCTCAGAACTCGGTACGGGGCATACGGCTGAATACTCCTAAGTCCCATCAATAGGAAATGAGGTCCGGTGGCTGGCATATATATTATTTCGTCCACAGATAACCACCCAAATGTCCACTTTATCTGGCATGCAGTGACGAAACGAAGGCGTGTTACCCATTCTGCGACCCCCTCTGGTAAGCTAATCCCCTTAACCCTCGTAGAAAATTTCACTATGCATGTCTTCTTTGAAGACCCGTAACTCATAAATCAAGGACGGTGGCACAAGTGTTCGATCATCCACATCTGCAGCAGCACATTACAACCCTTAAAATTTTTCCCCGTCGGCTCAGTAAACAGTAAGAGCGCGGAAGATTTCGGCCACTATCATGGGTGCGAGGGTGTTGTTGGCTTGAGTAAGTAAAGTACTAACAATCCAGCTACTCGTATGTCAATATTCCCGTCTTTTCTAGGGAACACCAGAAGTCCCAGAAAGGCCACCATAAATGCAAAGCGCCTATGTTCTTCCCACTTAGGGCGGTTTCCTTTTCTACAGATTTTGTTCTCCGGCTTGTTGAATCCTCCTACATGACCATATCTGTTGTATATGAAAAATAAAGTACAGAAACCAGCTGCCAAGTCCGGGTTGTGTACCACCCTGCTTATTTTCAAGGAATCAAGGAACCTGTGCACGGTTACGGTCCTTGGAGCAATCAGGTATTGGTGTCTCAGAGGAACCTTGGGACCCCCGATGTATTCGGATATCTCCTCCAATGTTGGGGTAAGCTCAAAATATGAGAAGTGAAATACATTGTGAGTTGGGTCCTAGTATGTGACCAATGCCCTTATGATGTCTCCCCTGGGTATAATCTCCAACAGTCCGGGAAGACCCCCAAAGTATTTCTTGACCTCGTCTTACCCTTCTCCACCTAAAATATTCCACCACAGCCGCAACTCTAAAGTGATTTTACTTATTATTGAGGAAGGTTCATTTTGAATTGTGCTCATCCTGCACATATGTTAAGGTGATTAAGCGAAACAGTCATGATTTTATCTTTTGTGACTCCAAAATCAAAATTGACCCCCTTTTTTCATATTTTTAATTCTAAAACCGAAAGCCCAGCTTTGCAGATACGGCCTTTCAGCACCTCTGGGGGAGATTTTAAGGTTGTGCCCGCTAACTGGCCAAAAATTGGAAAAAAGGCCAAAGGTGATTGTTTATGCAAAATCACCCTTCCGGCGTCCCTTTCGGGAACATTCGGTTATATTTGACAAAAACGGCATCACCTTACATATTTACAATGAAAATAAAGTTTTGTTCATTATGGGCTATTTTGGAAAAAAGAAGTTGGACCCGATGAGGGTTGCCACGTATTCCACACCCTGTGAGAATCAAATTGGCATAGTTCGGGCAAACAAAATAAACTATTTTTGAAAACAAGACTCTTATTTTTCTCTTTCATTGGTAAATAAAACAAGACTCTTTTTTTTCTTTTCATTGGCAAATAAAACAAACTATTTCTGAACACATTTTTTATTCTATCTTTTTTCTTCATTTTTCCCAAAATTCGGCAGAGTTTCGACACTATTTGGACATTGGTTTTGTTTTTTCAACACATACGAGTAACTCTCTTTAACCTCACACTGCTATTTCTTTCTTTAAAACATGGTCAGCATGCGAATCCAAAATAAATAAATGGACAAGTAAGATTCATCAGGATGGTCTATTTTTATTTCGGGTCAACTGTCCCAGACGGACCCAACCCCTGTGTTGAGTCCCCTAAGTCAAATGCACGTGATGCAAACAAACATTCCTACTAGGGTTCTGGCATGTGGCTGAGTTATTCTAAGTTCAAAACCTGGGTATTTGTTCTAGACTGTGTAACCGAGCGGACAACTCGAGTCGAGCAGGGGGCTACGTACCAGGGACCCGAAAGATCGTCCGACTTAGTAACTTGTTCGAGCCTCTTTATTATTTCAAGGTATGACACTAACAGAATAGGGAGTCTTGACCAGCGAGCACATCCCCGAAGATGAGAAGAGAAAGGTTTCGTGACATTTTTATATATAAAGTTCAAATAATATCAAAGCGGTAAAAAGCAACATTTTGCACATTTGGTCCAAACATGTAATAAAATTAGATAACAGATAAAGCCAAATACAACGATATATCTAAGCTCGAATTCTGAACCCTGAACCGAAGTTCTGGGTTCTTGTCCCCAGCAGAGTCTCCAGAGCTGTCACACCTCCTTTTTCACTACTACACCCGTAAGGGTATAATGATGGAGTTATTTCCAACTTGAAGTGACAATCGAAATGGGATTTATTTATTTAAAGAATTCAGAGTCGCCACTTGGGATATTTATGGTGTCCCAAGTCTCCGGTTTAAATCCCGAATCAAGGAAAAGATTGACTCTGTATTACAGTCCGCGAACCAGAAATTCGGGTAAGGAATTCTGCTAACCCGGGAGAAGGTGTTAGGCATTCCCGAGTTGTGTGGTTCTAGCACGGTCGCTCAACTGTTATATTCGGCTTAATTATCTAATTTTAAAAAATTATGAACGTATGTGCAAATTTTAACTTTAACCGCTTTTATTCATTTTTTAGGGAAAATTGCAACGTTATTAAAACACGTCTCGAACCACGTCACATAAATATACCCGTAGTTTTTGACATATCTTAACATCGTTGAGATTTGGATTTGGGTCACATAAATGTGCACCCGAGTTTAGGAAGGTAACATTAATAAATAACGCGCCTAAAGCAACTAACACGTTGCAACTTTGCGAGGGCCATGAAAATTCGGAAAATGGCACGCCTCGATTTCTAAGGAGTTAGTATAAATCACATGAGGGCCATATGTTATGGGATATGGATGCGGAGTTATTGGAGGTCAAAAATATTGTAGATGTTTGGAGTATTGGCAAGCTATTTACCTTTAGAAATATTTGCAACTAATGCCTCTTTTGAGTTATTTTGATATCTACTGATTTGTGCCATATAGACTAGCTTTATCAAATAAAAATTTTCTAATGACCCAACCATTTGAAAGAGTAGAAATAAGAAGGCTTATTTGGATAAGTGCCAGATTTACACATTGTCCATATTACTCGGTAATTATAGAGCTTAACCATATGACATCTTAAACAATTCACAATTAAGCATGCAATCAATGATATTAAACAGCGCACAATTTTCATGAAATTTTACCAAACAAAACATTCATCACAGCACGATTAACACTTAGCTTAAGGGAATCAAAACAAGGACTCTATATTCATATAGCTCAAAGTGATCAAAACAGCAAATAACTTCAGAAAATAGAAGCAATAAGATGACATTCAATTAATGAAGTCTCAATGGGGAAGATAGGACCTTCATTGCTGAAAACTCCAATTCGATGTACGTCCAGTCTAGCAATAAAAAGAAAATAGGACACGGATAGAAAATTCTCGTCGAAAACCCTCAACGAACGCGTATCAGAAACCTCGCCAATGACGGAGCCTCGAAACCTCGCCTTAAACTCAAACGGAGACCACACCTTTGATCGGAAAATACCTTCAACTAGGATCACAGTTCCGACAGAGTATTATTGTGAAAAACTTTGCAATTTGTTGTTGCAGATAGAGGGTTTTTGTGCATGTTTTCTCACTTGAAATAGAGGAACTTTGTGATCGGTGTTTTCAAAATGGTGATTTTATTTGGTTCTCATCTACTGCATTCTGAGAAGGGAAAACGATACATTCGGTGAGCAAACTTTTGATTTTGGGAAATTTTTTATCCAATCCAATGAAAAAGAGGACTGTATATGTGGGTGTTTGAGTTATGCCACCGATTCTTTGGGGTAAGGGTCTTAGGGATTAAAAAACTTGGAGTGGGGTTTTTATAATTGGGTATTTTATATGGAGGTGGGAAGGATGATGACCATTGGATTAGAAGGAAATAGATGACTAGGATTAAATCTTGCACTTAAGTGGGCTAATGGGTTTGGAAGAATGGGCTAAGTGTAATTGGGTTGGGCCATGTCTTTTTGGGTTTCTTTTTTTTCATTTCTTTTCTTTATTCTAAAGATGAATTAAAAATAGTTTTAACAAGATACTAGTATATTTAAGATAATAAAAATATTTAGAGAAGACACATAATTACTGTATTAATGATATTTAAATACTACTCAATATATACTAAAATGTAAAATATTTTTGAACTTTTTCTTCTTATTTTTTGAAAAATAAAATGCCAAGACTATTTTTATATTTTTTAAAAAATAAAACTAACTAAAATATTAACTAGCTAGAATAAGGGAAAATATTTTTGGTAATAATTTTTTAGAATAAAATAAGGTAAAGAGAGCGATACTAGACCAAAACTAAATATTTTCCCTAAAATATAAAAAAATCATGGGGAGGGTCAAAAATCACATGTCTACAGGGGTTGGGGACATAGATGATCCAAAATAGAGACACATAATTAGTCATGAATCAAGTACATTAGAAGACATGCTAGTTGAGGGACATAAGCAGGAACAAGTAAACATACTAATTACATTTGAACCAAAGTGGGCAGAATTTTAAACATGCTAAACGTGTTTGAATGTGTAACTGTGTGTTCTGAACTCAGTTGTTCTTGTGTTTAGAGAAGAGGGGATAGGGTATTTATGGTTTTGAAAACGAGTAGAAAATAAGGAAACAAGTAAAGCTTTAACACAAATATGGAAATAATCACAATCAGAATCCCATTAATACAAGTACTTCCCTTTAATCAAGGAATTAATACTTAACGGATACTAGCAGGGATAATTAAGGAAAGAAAATCAATTTGAGGAAGATGGATTTCTTACCATATAAGGGATAGTAAGAATATAGAGTATAAAATTGAGTCTAAGTATATAATATACTTAATTTGGGGAAAAGATTCATTAGGGGTGAAGCATCACGGCAAATAAAGGAAGGGAATCACTCAATTTAAACAAACGAGTAAAATTAGGGGTTTATAAGAAAACCTTGTAATCAAACCATAACTTAAGGAAATCTATATCAATTCAAGAAGAAGTCATGATTCTTCACTTTGCCATATAAATAGAAAGAATGAACAGGCGTATCAGACATCCAAGGTCAAACATATTGACAAAAAGAAGCAACTAGATGAACACAAATATATAGAAGTGACGTGAGTAGTCTAGGGGCTACTCGATGCGTGGTAATCAACAAAGTCAAGTAGTCAAGGCTAACACATAGAACCAAAATGAAGAAACCAGTCTAACACATAGTATTAGGTAAAGGAGATCAGGCCAACATACCGAAACGAGTAAAGAGAGTATTTAAAAACTCACAGTAACAAGTGAGGAAAATTTTTGGAAATTAGGGCTTTAACAAAGTTGAGTTGAAAAGCGGTGAGCACTCAGAATCATTCAAGACAGAAAAAAGATTTAACTATAAAGAACCCAACCAAAACAGGTATATAAACGAAATAAGAAGGACAACTTCAGGACCCCGGATAATAACTAAAGATACTTAGGGTTTTAACATGATGAACCAAGTAGAAAAAAACGTAAACAAATCATTTAAACATAGAAGGATCATGAAAAACACTGAAAATCGGAGAAGAGATCTTTTAAAAAAGGTTAAAAAAACCCTGATCGTTGAAGACGAAGAGTCATTTTGAAAAAATCAAAGAAACCTTTGAGAACAACACCAAGAGGTTCATAACAAACACAGATCTAATGAAAAAATCGGGAAGTCTTTAAAGTAAGGGTTTCGGAGAACCCAAAAAAAACTGAGAAAACTTTGAAAGATTACTGATCTAGCCGAAAAAGACATGAATCTTACTCAAACGGCCATGGATGGCCAGAAAAGGACCATGGATAGAAGTTGAGCAAGGACTGAACTATATCTCTTCGAGATATTTCCACAAAATTACAAAAGTGGGCCACTAGGAGACGTAGGAGACGAGTACACGTCTTAAACAGCCATGGGAGTCCATGGATTGGATAAGGATCGAAGGGGATTAGGGTTAGTTTGGGTGGTGGCGGCTAGGGTTTGAGTGAGCTTGCAGAGAGAATTGGAGAGGAAAGGGATTCAAGGACGGCGGGTTGGTAACAAATGAATTAGGTTAGGGTCGTTTTGGGTTAAAAATGGTGAGAGGCAACGTGGACCGTTGATCTGGGAGACCAACGGTCGAGATTAGAGAGGGTAGGTGGGGATCCGGGTTCGGGTAGGATTTAATTGGGTTAGGGTCGGATTTTAATTAGAAACTGGGGTTTGATTTAGGCTACAATTGAAATACTAATAGGTTGTTATTTAAATAGCCAGTTTCCCTTTTAATTTATGAAAAATAATAAATAGTTTCTGAAAAATAAATTTAAAGTACTAAAGTGATTTATAGTATATAATTAATAATTTAAAAATATAGGATCCAATTTTATGTGTATAAAACATAATTAAACTTTAAAATGACGAATATTGCAACTATGTGCAATTTAGCTTTAAAAATACTAAATATAATTGAAAAAATTATATTAGCCATGTTTTGTCATAAATAAAAAAATCCAATAGAATAATTCTCAAAATAATAATCTTGAGAATAATTATTGCGGGAGTTTATGAATAAAAAGAGGGAAATAAATTAATTTAAACCTTTAAAAAATTATGGAAAAAATAATAAAATACTTGGACATGATTACATACATACATACATACACAACACACACACACACACACTCACACACACACACACACACACATATATATATATATATGGAAAAAAATTGGGTATCAACAGTAGTACACTTGACATATAATGCAGTGACATGAATATCGCTCATATCTCTGTCTTTAATACGCAAAGCAAGTTGTTGTTCCTCATTGCATCTACCTCATCTTGAAAATTCTAGAAATACCATATTTGGCCACTGGTATTCGCTAGGCAGTGTTGAAAGCCCAAAAAGATTTTGTAGCCTTAAATCTTACCACCATCAATGAAAGGTTCAAAGATAGCAACAAAGTCATTTTTATAGATGTTGATCAATTTTTTAATATGTGAATAGACTTTTTGGACCTTAGCCCTCAAATATTTCAGAAAAGTGTACTAATCATGGAATACTAGAGGTTTGAGGGCCTTATTTTCGCTCCTTTTCTCTGTAGAATAGGAGTGTTCTTCTCTATGACTCTCTTTACTCTTCCTCTTTGTTTGCTTCTTCCTCTACCATTAAGTGACCAATTACCATTATCAGTATCATCTTCATTTTGAGTATTCCCAGAGTTTCATGTATTTCTTCTTTCTTTATCTTTTTTGGTTCTATAGATGCTTCATCGAGCTGTTGTAAGTTTCCTCCTTCCTCCAAATTTCTCCGCTTGTCGCAACTAGAAGCATTTTTATAGCATAAGTCCACAACCAATTGGATTAGTGGTGATTTTTTTAGCTCTGTGTCAATGCTACGTGTTTGAAAGTTTTAAAGTCTATGTTCCCTCTTCCTTGCCTCAAATTTACCCTATTCACATTGTTCTTTTCCGTCGTACATTTCATCTTGTGTACACTCCAGGCGTGCTTGATCAGAGCTGAATTTTTTTTTCCAGTAGAATCACTTATGATATTTCCCTCATTATTTCTTTTCGCCACCTCTTGTGAAGTAGTTGTAGGCGTTGCCTTGTTACTCTACCTTGTATGACCTTCCCTTGTATGGATGGTCAAGTTATTCTCTTCCGGCACTGTCACTCTGGTATTGTCTAGAACCCCTATAGAAACATTCTCCTTGAATTGATCTTCCTTTCTTGTTCTTCATAATTCGACTCGATAAACTCTTTAAGCAAATCTTCAACTACTGTATTTGGAAAGGTTTGTATTTTTCTTTTCTTGCTCATGCTATTCTTCTTCTTACTCTTTTTTTGCACAGCAGCAGGTTTGAATTGGACTATGCTTCTTTTGTACATCATTTCTTCTTCTTCTTCTTCTGCTTCTTCTTCTTCTTCTTCTTCTTCTTCTTCTTCTTCTTCTTCTTTTGCTTATTCTTCTTGTTGATTGTTCTCTCTTTTCTGATTAATTCATATTCTTTTGCTTTTTCTTGATCGGAGTTATTCTTCTTTTCATATATTCCTTGGCTCTATAATGACCCGGCCGGTCATTTTGAGATTTAGAACTCTGATCCCCTATTAACTGCTTTCCCACTATCCATTTCTGCTATTGTGACTTGTCAGCAGGCTTTATTTTGTTTTTTGGAGTGTTCTGGGGCACTTAGTCACTAAAAAAGATCTTAAGCCTTAGAATTTGGACCGTAGTTAGAACTGTGTGAAGACGACTCAGGAATAGAGTTCCCTCGGTTCCTTAGCTCCGTTAGGTGATTTTTAACTTGGGGGCGTGTCTGGATTGTATTTTGGAGGTTTGTAGCTCATTTAGGCTTGAAATGGCGAAAGTCGAATTTTTGGAGATTTGAACCTGTAGTGGAATTTTTGAAATCACAGTCGGAATCCGATTCTAGAAGTTGGAGTATGTCCGTAATGTTGAATATGACTTGTGTGCAAAATTTGAGGTCATTCAGACGTGGTTTGATAGGTTTTGGCATCTGTTGTGGAAATTTGAGGTTTCAAGTTTATTAAGTTTGAATTGGAGGGTAATTTGTGTTTTTAGCATTGTTTGATGTGATTTGAGAGCTCGACTAAGTTTGTACGGTATTTTTAGGATTGTTTGGTCTATTTGGTTAAAGTCCCGGGAGGCCTCGGGTGTGTTTCGGATGCTTAACGGGTTAAAATTTGGACTTATGCAATTGCTGAAATTTTTTGGTTGCGGGTGTTTTCATATCTACGATTGGAGAACCGCAGGTGCGTACTCGCACGTGCGGAAGGTAAGGCACAGAAGCAGTTGGGAAGGAGTAACTCAGGGATCGTAGGTGCGAAGTAAAATTCCGCTTCTGCGATGCCCGCATATGCGACCATAGAGCGTAGGTGCAAAGAGAGACCGCAGAAGTGAACTAGTTTCTGCAGGTGCAGCCACCTTCTCGCAAAAGCGGTCTTAAGTCCCTTAAGTCATTTCTGCATCTATAATGGAATTTTTGCAAGTAGTGCTGCAGGTGCGATGAATAGGTCGCAGGAGTGAATTTGCTAGGCAGAAAAAGGGAAAATTCGAAGGGTTGATCTCATTTTCATTTTGGGACTTGGAGAGCTCGGATTTAGGCAAATTTTTGAAGGATTGTCAAAGGAAGTTATTGGGTAACAATTCCTAAATTGTTTTTGGTTGTTTTCCATAAATCCATTGTTGATTCATCTTTTAATTAGGAGTTGAGTTGGAAAATTGGGGGAAAAGTTCTTAGACCAAATTTTGGGATTTTGATCAGGATTTTGGTATCGGATTTGAGTAAATTTGGTATGGTTAGACTCGCGAGTGAATGGGTGTTCATATTTTATGACGTTTACCCGATTCCGAGATGTAGGTCCGGGGAGGCTTTTTTTGTGATTTTCCAATTTCTTGCCTTAGCTTTGATTTCATTAGCTAGATTAGTTCCTTGTAGCTATATTTATGTGATCCAATTGGTTTTGGCTAGATTTGGGTCATTCAGAGTCGAATATTCATAGAGAAAGCATTGTTACGGATTGATTGAGCTTAGTCCGAGGTAGGTGGCTTGCCTAACCTTGTGTGGGGGGACTTCCCTTAGGATTTGGTACAATTTTGATATATGAGCGCCGTGTACGTGAGGTGACGAGTGCGTACACGGGCTATTTGCTGCAAAACTCCATTTTCATTAAGTAAGATATATGTTTTCCTTTAACTGAGCTACACTAGCATATGCAATTATCCTGTTTAGCTTAGAATAGCATGTCTATGTGTCTTAATTTCTTATTTAAACTCTCTGGGAGCATGCTTAGTAAATTTCTTGCTTCTTAATTGACTTATACTTAGTCTAAATTGTAGGATTTTGTATTGTAGTTGAAATTCTATTGTTTGAGCTGCATATTTACTTTGGGACTATGGAACGGTATTCCGATAGATCCCCCTGTTCAGTATATTTACTTTGGTACTACAGAACGGTATTCCGGTAGATCCCCTTGTTCTGCATATTTACTTTGGGACTAAAGAACGGTATTCCAATAGATCCCCCTGCACATTTACTTTGGGACTATGAGACGGTATCGGGGGAGATCCCCCGTTATTATCTCTGTGTACTGAGTTGTTGTCTTCTATGATTCCATTCTTGTTTAATTTCAACATTTATTTTACTGCGATATCTTTCTGTTTTATTTTATTATATTTATTCCAGTAGGGCTCTGACTTGATCTCGTCACACTCGATCGAGGTTAGGCATGGCACTTACTAGGTACCATTGTGGGGTACTCATGTCCTTCCTTGCACATATTTTGGTGTGCAGATCCAGGTACCGATAATTAGTCGCATTACCAGTGAGGAGAGCCAGTTGTAGAGGCTTCAAGGTATATTTTTCGGCGTCCACATACCTCGGAGTCCCTATCTACTCCTCCCCATGTCAGCACTTCTTGTATTTTTTTATTAGACTCTGGAGTATAGAAGTACTGTTTCTTTCTATAGTTTGTGACTTATGACATTCCGGGTTTTTGGGGAGTTTAGGTACTTTTTGAATGTGACTATTGTGTATGCCGAGCGGTATTTCATTTCCTCATTTAAATTTACTTGTTAGTTGATAGCTTTTATGTTTTCATTCCTTTTTCCGCAAATGTTAGGCTTACTTAGTCGTAGAGACTAGGTGTTGTCACGATGGTTCACAGAGGGAGAATTTGGGCCATAACAGATTCTTATTATTTGCTTCCTTGGTGTTCCACCCAAACTTAATACCCTTGTTAGATGTACCAGCTTCCTCTCTTCCCTTATTTTGCTGGCCCGCCTCTTTAGCCTAACTCCCATTGGTTTTACTAGCTTCGGATTCTTTTTGATTCCCAGCATCTTCTTTTTTTCATTGTTGGCATTCTTCTCTTCTGATTCATTATTTTTGGCTTCCTTTTCCTTTTGCCTTTCCTTCTCTAGAATTCTGCATTGAACAATTGAGTGGCCCAAAATCTTGCAATGTTTATAGTATTTTGGAACTCCCATATATTCCAATTTTTGAGTGAATCCCTTTAGAGGATTGGATTCATCCTCCTAACCAACCCACACAAATTGTAGAAGCGGCTTTGTTAGATCCACCTCCACTCTGTCCTTGGCCATTCCTGGACTAGTTCCATAATCTGTGGCTAAATTCATGGATAGAAAAACACCAACTGGGCTCAAAATCTGCTTTATGTAATACCATATATGGCAATGAAATGGAAGACCCGACAGGAGTACCCAAATTGGTACTATTGGGGAATCTTCCTCCGGCCTAAAATTCGGTGATCATTTTTGTAACCACATAACAATTTCGTAAATTTCAATAGATCATTTGTACCATAAAGTTTTACAATCCTTATCGTTAGTAACATCGACGAAGACAACGCGGAAGTCATAACCCCCAATTTGGACTTCTCCTTTAAGAGAGATTTTCTTCGCAAAAACAGACGTAATATGCTGTATATTTGGGCGATTCCTTAAGAACTTGCCGATGACAGTGAATTTGCATTCCTCAACCCTCATACCATAGTAATCAGTAGATTTAAAGATGACATCGGGCATGCCATTGTGGGTAGTGATTCTTGCCTTGACATTCGGATCCCCCAATATTTTACCTTTGGATTTTATAGGAGCTACTACTGCAAATGCATAATTGACCTTCTGAGGAATTTCTTTCTCATTGTTGGTCACCATCGTAGTAAGGGCAGGGGGCACTATGTGACGCACCGGTTGGGTGCCTGTCGGCGTTCCCATTAGACTGTGTGTGAACACCACTTTCCCCAGAAAGGGGAAATTTAGTTATCGTTGAGGGAAATAACGTTATATGTACGGAGAGCTTATTTTTTAGAGAGAGAATTTTTTGTAATAAATTCCTGAAATTCTATAATTTGATTTTAAATACAAGCAAAGACAATAAATTTTGATTATAACTCTAATAGAGTTTAAAAGAAGTTATAACCACCCAAAGTGGTAAAATTTCTATGTCTTGCCATGATCAAATTCATGTATGATTGTGGGCAAAAAAGTGAAAACTCATCCAATTGAATTTGGCTCATTCTGATTTTCTTAAGTGAATGTGGTAGCAGTATGTAATAAGTCTTAAAGAAGACAAAAGCTATTACCGTGAAGGTATTAATGGATGTGAACGTGGCAATAGATAAAATTATAATCGTCATCATTGTGGTAATGAGAATAATAAATTTTTTCAAAATAATCCTTCACTCTATGAAAGTAATGTTTGTCATCGGTTTAACATGAGATTTTGTATAGCACATATAGATGATTATGTCGAAACATGTGATTTATGAATATATATTTTAATCTTGGAAGAATGTGAATGTGCTAGTGGTCATGAATATACCACATTCACCTCTAAAAGGAGGTTTCAGATGAAATAAGAAAATAATTTCATTATTATGGCATGAATGGTCATTGACCACGTACCTAATGTGATTATGGCAATGTAGCTATTACAGGGCAAAAGTAATAGAAGCAATATATCTTGCCTATAATGATTTTGACCATGACCATAATGGTATAACTTTCCTCTTGAAAGAGATATCCATCATATGGATGATGATGAATATGTGGTAGTACAAAATTAGTTAAGAGATCTAGAAGAGACAATTATACTATTTTAGAGAAATAAAATTGATTATCACTAAGGTAATGTGTCGTAGTAAGTCTCAAATAAATGTATTGAGTTTCTAAAGTATTCGCGAAAGTGGTAGGTTATATTAAAACTATAAATAATCAGAATACTTAATATCTTCTATTATTATAACTTGTAGCAGCGTAATATGTGTGTGAAAAGCTACCCACTTTATTCTCTAATTTGTACAACAAAATAAAATAATGCAACAATAAAGTAGAAGTATTGATATAAAAACCCATATCATAATAGACTTGGAGTTTATTGATAATTGCACATGTCATGGAGTAAACTTGAAGTTTATCAATATTGATAATTTATTCAGTTGGCATAATTGGTTTAGTCATGTTAATTTAAGAATGATGTGCAAAAATAAAAGACAATTCACATGGGTAAATATTAAAGAACTGGAAAATTCTGTACGGATCTCTTATATTGCTTGTTCTCGACAATTAATAGACCAACTACAATTGGGATTGAATCCTATGAATGCTGAAAATATCGAAGGTAAATACGGGCTCTTTCACCTGCCATGTATATCACATATGATGCATCTATGAGATGGTTACATGTGCGATTGTTATTAACCCGCAACTTGGTGTTTGTGAGGTAACTTGCTTAATAATTTAATTTAAAACATAATTTCTAGATTTTCTATTCAAGACAGTTCATCTTGATATATTGGTTTACATCACAGTTGGTTTAGCAAAATGATCTATTGAGTTCCTCCACTTCATAGCTAAACTATTGCTTATAAGAATAAAGTTATCTGAGCCCAGTCGTGTTTTAGCTTGTACAATAGCTCGGCCTTCATTATTCGAGCGTATCCGAGAGCGAAAGTATGATGATCCTTATTTTCTAGTCCTTAGGGGTACAGTACGGCACGGTGGTGTCAAGCAGGTTACAGTTGGAGATGATAGAGTTTTGAGGATGCAGGATCGTGTTTGTGTGCCTAATATGGATGGACTTCGTGAGTTGATTCTAGAGGAGGCCCATAGTTCCCGGTATTTTATTCATCCGGGCGCTACTAAGATGCATCAGTATTTGTGGCAGTATTACTGGTGTAGGAGTATGAAGAGAGATATTTTTTCACATGTAGCTCAGTGTTTGAATTGTCAGTAGGTAAAGTACGAGCATCAGAGGCCTGGTGGTGTACTTCAGAAGATTGAGATTCCTGAGTGGAAGTGGGAGCTTATCACTATGGACTTCGTTGTTGGACTTAAAGGAAGTTCGACGCGGTAGGGGTTATTGTTGATAGGCAGACTAAGTCAGTGCATTTCATTCCTGTAGCAGTTTCCTATTCGTCAGAGAGGTCAGCTGAGATCTATATCTGAGAGATTGTTCGTCTTCATGGTATGCCCGTGTCTACCATTTTTTATCGGGGTATGTAGTTTACCTTACATTTCTGGAGGGCAGTTCTTCCTGATATGGGTACACGGGTGATAACTATGATTTTAACACATTTTATACCCATTCTTGCCTAAGCTTTGTGCGTGAATTGCCGTAAATTACTCCCAAAAATGCTTACAAGTTGCGCTTGATTGAAGGTTTGAGCGAACAGATGAAAAATGTCAAAGATCGGCTCGAAACTGAGTGAAATCTGCCAAGTGTGAAAATCAAGTGAAGTGGGGAACAAAGAGACCCAGCTCGGACCGCACTGCTTTGCCACACGGCCGTACTGGAAGTTTAGAGAGTTAGGCATTTCAACTGTGACATGCGCGGCCCATGCTCATCCTGATGCGATCCGCGCCTGAGGAGGTTCAGAGGCCAGAATATGCAAAGGGCAAACCCACGCGGCCGCGCACCAAAAGAGTGCGGTCTGCGTGGATGAGATTCAGAGGCTTGATATTTTTTCCAAGTTCACCACGCAGCCGCGCCCCATTTATGCGCGGTCCGCGCTCCTCAGTCAGCGCGGCCGCGCTACCTTTTTATGTGGTCCGTGCCCCCAGCTTCAGAAGTGAGTAATTGAAGAACAAGACCCCTACGCAATCGCGCTGCATTTCTGTGCGGTTCGCGCCAGCCTCGCAGGGGTATTTTTATCCAGTTTTTCTAGCCTAGTATAAATAGAATATTTTTGCCAATTTTAGGTTAAGAATTGCATCAGATATGGCTGCTGTGCTCGTGAGACTCAAGTTTTATCCTATTTTGGGCAATTTCATCTTGTTTTATCATGGATTCTTGTAGATTAACATTGTAGTTAATTAATATATCGATTTTATCTACGATTTCTTCAATTTCTGTTCCTATTATGTCTAGCTAAACCATTAGCTTGGGTTGTGGCTCAACCCTAGTGTGGGTAATTAATGGGTGTGATTGTTTAATGCTTGAATGATGTTGGGTGTTTGCTATTTGGGTTAATTTTATGGTTTAATTAGGATTTGGTGGTTGCAAACACTAAGTCTAGCTTNNNNGTGTGATTGTTTAATGCTTGAATGATGTTGGGTGTTTGCTATTTGGGTTAATTTTATGGTTTAATTAGGATTTGGTGGTTGCAAACACTAAGTACAGCTTAGTGGGTCTTGACTCTTCTTGACAAAGAGTGTCTATGACTCCAAAATTGACCCAACAAGGAATTAGGATGGACCCATGAGAATGGTAGTCCCAATTAACGGGTTAAACCTCGAGAGAGTGATTACTCAACTTGAACCCTAAGTTGCTTGGGGCATTTTGGCCTACCTAATTGGTCTTGAGAGATTCAATTAGGCAAAATCACTCTCTTCTACCGAGTGGTGTGAGAGTGAGTGCAATCGTGCAACGGTTATAGCATAACCCTCATAATCATCATTCTTGTATTAGGATTCTCTACCCATTAGTTGACCACCTAGGTAAATGCCACGACCCTAGTGCTTTTCTCTATCTTGCATACAATCTAGAATCAATATTTTAGCATAACTTAGTCTTAATTAGTAGTTGTTAAATTATAGTTGATAATTACAAAAACCTAAAAATGGTAGAAGTACAATTAGTAGCCAAAACGCAGTTCTAGACTAAACAATTATTCAACTCCCTTTCTAGCTCCCTATGGAAATTGACCCCGATACCACTATTGGATAAAAGTCTTAGTGCCCACTCTTCCTAAGGTTGAGTCCACCGCGATCACTTTTTGGTGTCGTTGTCGGGGAGCTTATGGTGTTGACTATTTGCGTAGCTAGTTCTGTATTTTGCTTCTCTTTCCTTCTTTTTACTAACATTATTTGTGTCGATCCATCAGGTACACATGGCTCTAAATGGAAATGTCCCTCTTGACAACGTGTTCGCGGGGGA